>JABFFJ010000087.1:0-118459 GCA_013623715.1 Fusarium verrucosum
CCCTCACTCTCCCTCCCGTCCCTACAGGCCCAGCAGCCCACGCCTGATTGATCTGAGCTCCCCGCCACGAACACCCCCAGCCAATTTTTTTTTCGCCGATTACAGACGCTGTTCCCAAGTGTTAATCGCGCGTCAAAACCCTCCCGACGCCCCAAGCGCCGCGAGTCTCGTCATTTCCAAACTACAACTACCCGACGTTTCGCTGCCTGTCTACTCAACGGATCCTCTACGAGCAGTCACTACGCTCTCACTGTCAATTTGATCTGTTATCCGCCAGAGCGTGCATGCCGAAAAAGGTCTTCAGTTCAGGTCACTAACTCTGTTGATTCACGTTCTTTACGTCGGTCGTAGTTGCCAAGTTCAATCTCGGCCTCAATCCCAAATTAGAAAGAGAGATCAGTCTGGCTACTGTCTCATCTCGCCTTCTCTCAGCGACAAAGCACTCATCAATCACCTCATTCGAACTCACCTTCTTTGATTTCCAATCTCAGCATCATCATCATCAATCATCGTTCAAATCTCAGCCTCGAACTAGTTTCCGCCACGGACGCCCTCTTCATTTTTTGGATCCATCGAATTGTAGCGAAAGGAACCAACCGACTTTCATTGATTGATTAACTCGCTTGTCTTTGTGGATATTCGATTGAACTTGGCTCATCTCAGCCTGCCGCTTTCTCCAAGTTTCCTGCGCCACACATTTTACGAACTGCACTCTCCTGCCATCTTGGGCTCACGGCATCGTCAATTAATCTCCCCGACACATCAGTCAGTGACTCGTACGCATTTTCAGTCTGTCAAGTCCTCGGTCTCGCTGCTTTCACGGTCACCCACGGAACGCCCGGAGCGGTTTGAATTGCGCCTCGTCCCCACGACTTGAGAGATTGCTCTGAGCTCGCAAGCTCCCACGCCTGATTGACCAGCCTCTTGACGCTTCTTACGATTCACTCGTTCTCTCGTGTTGTGCGACATTACTCACTGGCTCAATCGGCATCAAATGTCAACTTTTACCGCCCTTAATGGGGGCTCACCCAAGACTTCAGATCCGCCTGCCATGACTACTGAGAAGCCTTCAACCATGGATGAACGCGCACATAGCACATCCACATCTCAACCTCCACCCACACCAGAAGCCTCCTCTAATCAGATTCCTGCCCAGAGTGCGGACCGGCCATCCTTTCAATCACCTGGTTATCCCGATGTAGAAGGCTCTCATAAGCGAAAACGATCTGATTCTGTTGAACTG
Organism: Fusarium verrucosum; assembly: GCA_013623715.1. Lineage (NCBI taxonomy): Eukaryota > Fungi > Ascomycota > Sordariomycetes > Hypocreales > Nectriaceae > Fusarium > Fusarium verrucosum. The sequence goes on from JABFFJ010000087.1 coordinate 1,244, forward strand.
CGCCGAGAACATGCTGTACACGCCCATACACCAGAATCTGCTCACCCTCACCACGAATCGCGCGAGCCCCATGGAACCCCCTCGAGAGATTACCGTCCTTATGGCGATGAGCACCGAGACAAGGAATCTTGGTATTCGCATCAAGCACGCGATGATCGCAGCTATGACTCGCAGCAAAATTCCGCAACAACTCCCCATGGTCAGACAGAGGAACAGATTGGCGATGCGCTTCGCAGGGCCACGGGCCAGATGGATCATGGTGACTACTCTAATGCCAGCCCAGAAGGCGATGATAGCTCCATCATCTATGGCGGCCAATACACATCTGACCAGAGGCGTGACGGAGTTTTGCAGCATGACCCCAAGAAGCGAAAGAGGAACTTTAGCAACCGAACCAAAACAGGTTGTCTGACTTGCCGCAAGCGCAAGAAGAAGTGCGATGAGCAGAAGCCTGAGTGTAAGCCTAATTTCTATATTTTACTGTCAACACATCACTGACCGAATCTCAGGTGGAAATTGCCTCCGTGGAAGTTTTGTGTGTGCAGGCTACCCACCTCAACGTGGACCAGGATGGCAGAAGCCCGACAACAAGGCACCGGCAGTCCCTCTTGAGTCTAAGGATCCAACTTACATACCGCCTGGAGCTTATGGAATGCCGCAGCAAAGTCCTTACGGTAATCAACCTGTGAAGCGCGAATCCCTGCCACCTTATCGCGGCCAGGCCCTCCGAATAGACCCCCCACAAGGCCGCCCTTTGGTGACCGACGACGACCGGCCAACGGCATCAACGTTGCCCAGCGCGTCCGTCGCCAGTCCCGAAAACAAACTTTCTGCCCTGCCTTATACTCCTGCCAACGTATTTCCAACCCCAGTCAGCGCAAATCCTCAACCACCACCGCCTTTTGGAGAAAGAATGGCCAAGGAGTATCAGCGTGTGCCCCCGCTGCACGATCTCAGCAGGACAGAGCCCGAGTCTGCTCACCTAGGGAACCAGCTTCCACAGATCAACATCCTCCATCCAACGAGAACGAACAGTCCTGCTCCTCCCCCGCCGGCACCGACATCAAACGCCCAAGTTGCTGCTCAGCTGGCTCTATCGCACTCCCAGTTCCCTCAGAGACGGACCCAAAAGGAGGAGATGCTGTCAGGGAGACATTTTTATCCTTTCGACAAGGAGCTCTGCCTGGAGCGCGAACGTTGCTCCGCGGCTTGCTGGAGGTTCAACAATCTGACCACTCCCCCTACTAACGGTGTGTCTCCTGAGGAGCGTGCTCGATTGTTTCTCGAAATCCTTCAGCCTCGAGATCCAGTCCGAGTTTCCCCCACAGAAGCTTCCCCAGTCACCAATATGGGTCGTGTGGGCAGACATGTCGCTGTCGAGACGCCCTTCATTTGCGATTACGGTTACAACATCACGATTGGCCACCACGTCGTTATTGGGCGCAACTGTACCATCAACGATGTGTGCGAGGTCAAGATTGGAGACAACTGTGTGATCGGGCCGAACGTCAGCATCTTCACGGCAGGGCTACCCATCGATCCTAAGAAGCGTCAGGGCGGCCAAGGACCTCAAATGGGCAAACCTATTACGATTGAACAGGATTGTTGGATTGGTGGAGGTGCCATCATTCTTCCTGGAAGGACTATTGGCAAAGGCAGCACCGTAGGTGCTGGATCAATTGTTACCAAGGTAAGCTTTCAAAGGCACCGTTTTTGAACTGGTCAAAGCTAACTCTCTTCAGGATGTACCTCCCTTCACCATTGTAGCTGGAAACCCTGCAAGGGTTCTCCGCGGCATCGCTTCTTAATACTTATTATATATCTGGCGTTGCCTCATTTTCTCTCACCTTCATGACACGATACCCAGCGTATTCGCACGTGTAAAGTTAGCCCGGCCAAGGTCACAAAACAGACCACGATTACGAATGGAGCCAAGCGTTACGAAAGCCTCAGCATTACATCTTGTTAATTTTGTTTCTCTTTTTTACTATTTTGGAAGGATTTCTATTGAAGTGGAAGTCGAGTGCGGCGGGAAAAGCAAGATTTAATTGGAGGCGCTATGGGATTTATTGTTCGGGATCACGGGCCGTTCTGGACGGTAGAAAGCCACATGTGACGAGACGGAGCGACGGATGTTTTGATGAATTGGGATGGTGGTATTGTTTTTTATTGTTGTTGTTCTTCTGTTCGCGTTGCATGTGCTACGACTTATGAGAGATAAACAAGCCGGGTCGAGACCTGCAGGATGATATCCATACATGTTTTTGATTGTTAGCCTATGTATCCCATTATTAAATACCTCTTTGAGATTTATATCATGCACTATATGCTATGTCCCCATCTATTATGCTCATGTGAGCTATCGTGAGGTTCTGGATCTTTCAATTGTGGCTATGTACATGGTGCGACCTGTTCCTCGACCAGTCGCGATAACAACACATACAAAAATGGGGATCATCTCGTACATTTCGTTGGTTACTAGAGATGTAAATACTGGCGATGCCCACATCTGCGGCCTGCTATGCAGCCCTATGCTTCACCGACTGATGTTTGGTTCATCGGTGAGTAATGCACAATGGAAGGCCATAAGTTCGCATCGAAACTCGCCCAATCGAAGCCATCAACTGGATTAGAGAAGCTGTTTAGCGGGAAGAATCCTTCATAACCACCAGAATAATCAACATTTGACATGGTAAAGTCTGAGATCCCGGTGCCTAAAGTCGGATCGGTGTAGGGATATGCTGTATTCGCCATGCCCTGCGTCTCGATTCCGGCCATTGTGTTAATCGGCATGTTGCTACGGTTGAGAACAGCGCGGATAACCTTTGCGCCGTATCGTGCGTCTTTGGAGTGATCAGCACGTGCTTCCCAAGTCTTGCAGGTATGCTCAAGTATCTGCATGCGTTGTATTCGGTCTTGTGGTCTGCTTAGTGTTAGTCGTGTCCGTAAGGATCATAGCACAGGCCTACGTTATATCGGTCGACTCATGAATGTCTAGACATAGAATCATGGCCGCAACGAGAAAATCATGCAAGGTGAGTGTTGAGAGCAAGAAGCGGTCGTTAAACATACGACCCCCTTCTTGAGCCTCTTGTTCAAACTCAAGATGAAGCTCAATGATTCGAAGCGCGGCGGTACGACAGATTTCACGGGATTTTCGGTATCGTTCCTGATTCTTGTCGGCACTGAGGTAAGGGCGATGAAGCACGCACATGGTCTTGAGATATGCCACTTCTATGATCAGTCGATGCATGATGGTGTGGCCTGGAATTTCAGATGGAGTGGTGGCGATAGGACGAACCCGGAAACACTCAGGAACACTGTTGTGGAATACTTCAAGCTCAGCCTGAAGTGCCATAGTCTCCTCGTAATGAGGTGATTCAACCCGAAGAGCGTGTCTGAGAACACGACGCAGGAGACGACAAAGATGAGACTTGGTCTGCCAGGCCAGCATGGGGGTAGGCTCTGTTGGAGGACGAGATTCGGGTACGTCTGTATCTTCGTCAAAGTCGTCATCAGAGAGATTGCGAGGATGGCCGGCATCGCAAACTTCTTGATACACCATGGGAGGCATACCAAGCTGGAACGAAAAGAGAAGATCTGAAGTCTGCACCGTGAACCAGGTTCGCCTTCGCATCTCGGCCTCGAAGGGCTTGATATTAGGGGATACTCTGGCTGCATCGAGATGGTAGCCTCGACGCTGGGCCAGACGAACAGCAAGTGCGTAGATGGACCATATGGTAGCGTCCGAGTCTTTTGTCTGGGCGTTGACCGCGCGGGCGTACAGCGTAAGTGCCTCCACAGAATATGGCCTAGCTTTGAGATACTCCCCCGTGACGAGACACTGAGCTGAGCGTTGTATGTAAAACCCTGGCTCTTGTGCCGACTGCAGATGAGGGTGCTGGGGTTTGGGGACCATGGCTCCGAGACCGAGCACCGAGAACATGATGCTTAGCCACAGGAAGTTTGAGTTTTGAGGGCAGGTCCAGAAAAGTTCGTAGCGTCGCCAGAAATGATGCTCGTGGATGAAGGGTACAGCTAGGAATTTGGCTTTGAAGTATGCGTTGACGAGAACATCGGCATCGTGGCGGGATGGCACGCTACCAAGAACCTCCTCGATATTTGTGGGTGAGATTCCCCCGATTGCAATATCTGGCGTAGGAGTTGAAGTCTCGGTATCATCGTGATGATCAGTCTCGTCCTGCGTGTTGAGATCACTCTGAATATCATGGATACTCTTGAAAACAGCTTCCCACGACGTCTCGCCATGATAAGCAGCATCCGAGCCCTCTTCAACTCCCGGCGTTAAAGACTCATTCAAATCCATGGTCATTTCGGTACTGGTTTGAGAATACGAAGCTTCTGAAGCCTTGGCCAGACGCATCACCATCTCCTCAAGCTTGGCCACTTTGAGCTGCATCTCCTGTTTATCAGCCAAGGCGTCTGCATCTCCGTAGACACAGAATTCAGGATCGCCGCGTTTGTGACAGGCGCCACAAGAAGGCTTTGCGCGGTCGCATTTTGACTTGCGTTTCTGGCATATTGTACATGAGACGGGTTTTCGATTGCGTGTGACTTTGTGGGTGTCTGTTGCTCGAAAGACACCGGTGAGGTGCCTCATGTTCGAATTAGGCATGTTATATAAGTAGTTGGTCGCTTAATAAGTTATGAGATGCTGTTTGGAAATAGGTCAAATGGTTTCAACAAGTATACCTTGAGTTGAGACAAAGTTGCGACGGTGATTCATCGGTATCGAATTTACGTCAGCAACCTGAGATCCCGCAACTAGACCAAAACTACTTATATCGAGAGAAATGATGGCCGAGTAACTCAATGACTGTTCGGTCTTTTCTTCTTCTTAATTCTTGAGAAGAGGGAGTGTAGGTTCTTGATTGGATTGAACGTTAGGTTGAGCGGAGATAACCTATAACAAGTGTTCTCAGCTCCGCAAAGACGACGTTATCACTAGTAGTGATGTTTGAGGTAAACCATATACAAGATGAGAATAGCAGGGACATAAAGAGGAAAAAAAATTCGAGTGTGATGTGAATCAATGACTGAATTCCCCGAGCTAGGAAATAAGTGTAGAATGGAGAAATCGGGCTTTTGCTCCCTAAAAGCCGACTCGACTCATTAAGACATCTCAGCCGCAACACGTCACCTCAAAACCGTGTATATGCAAGGACGTGCATCTATATATATGTATAATGATATATAGTAGATATGTGATTTCTAATAACAACTCATCATTCGCTTTTCCATGCATGACCCTTCCTTTTTAATCATACAGCCAAATCCAGACATGATATGTAAACGTTATATGCTATACCAATGGTGATACATGCAGCGACTGTCATTCCGCTGCGCAAGCCCATCCTCAACTCCGCCACGCTGTCGTGTTATACAGTCATCAAGACTGGTGGTACTGCTCCAGATTCTTCTTATTCTCGGCAATAATCTCTTCCATCGTCTCAAGCGCCCGAGTCTGATTCCTCAGCCTTGCAAATGCCTTGAACGTGTACATGTCTGGCTTGTATCCAGCCGCTTCAAGATCCTGCAGCGTGCCAACCGTCTGAGACAGATTCTGCATCGAGGCGTAGCCCTTGACGAGTGAGTTCCAGACGACGATGTTGGGTTTCAGGTTGTGTTCGTGCATGGCCTGGAGGATTCGCTCCGCCATCGTCGTCTCTCTTCGCAACAAGAGGCCATGAATGAGAATACTGAATGTGAAGAGACTTGGCGCTGGGTGGACCGGGATGCTGCCAGGTTGTGTTTCCGTTTCCTTGCCCTCTTCTGTCGTCTTTGAAATCAATGTGCTTCGAAGCATGTCGCCAAAGACTTGCAATGCTGCGCGAACCAGATCCTTTCGCTCAAGCATGACCATAATCAATGTGTCGTGGACCACGCTTCCCTGGTCCTTGACTAATTCCCGAACCCAATTATCCTTAGTGTCGCGCTCCTCTAAGCGGGATTTGAAAAAGGTGTAAAATGTCATCACATCATAAGGTCGGTGGAGAGACGTAATATATGATCTTAGCATGATTGCCAGAGTTTGCGAATTGGGTTCTCGTAGAGGCCCATCAATGCGCTCAAAGAATCCATTCACAACTGGGATAATGGTATCCCTAAACTTCCATTCTCTTCTCGGGCCATACCTGAATTTCTCAATGCCATCCACGTCATCCTGGCTGAGAATCAGGGGCAGAGTGTCAGGTAGAAGCCATTGTAGGGGCTCTAGGTCGAATTTCTTAGCATAGATGCGAAGCATAGACCCAAATGTAGGGACAGTCCGTGGTGCCCGATTCGTTCTGTCACGGCTCTCCATCACCGCAAAATAGAAAATAGTGTGAAGTGTGTTGTTGAGCACGTCCACGTATGGTGCTTTTGCCGCTCGAGCGACGTCGAGGGCAAGCTGTATGTTGGATGTCTTGAGACTGGTTTTGGCACCCCTGAAAACTGTAGTGTAGCATCGCTTGTCAAGCTCAGCGCCATTCTCTGCAAGCAACAGTGGAAGCCGGGCAGCTTCTGCAATATCTCCCTGTAAACAGAGAGACTGGATCAAAGACGTGAAGCTGACCAGATTGGGCGAGAAGCCCTTTTCAAGAAAGTACTCCATAGCCCGCTGGGGCGAAAACGTCTCATCAGTTTCAGTCCACGTACTTGACTCTGGTCTCGAAAGTAAGAGAGTGGTAACAACGCTCGCGAATGCCGGCGTGTTTAGATTATGACCCTCGTCCGCAATACCTCGCAGGATCCCAAAGGCCTTGTTCTTATGCGCGTTGCTTGACGCAAGCTTCCTGGCGAAATGCAAAAGCGTATGCCGATGCATCTTGATGTTTGATCGCTGCAAGATTTGTAGCATCTCGACTGCTTGCTCAACTGGCAAATACTGGGCAAGATAGCCAAATGTAGATTGGCGAAACGGGACGTGACCGGAGGGGATATCCTCAATGAGCTTCGCAAAAAGTTCAAGTATCTCGTCAGCTTTTGCATGACGATCTCGCAAAATTTTGACATCTCGGAGCTTGAATCTTTTTAGGTAAAAGTGAACCACGTCATGAATTGCATAACCAGGAGGTAAAGGATCCAATGTGGCCTCGAGAACTCGAGTGGCTTTTTCTGGACAGGACTCTAAGGTTGAAAGCATCATAGTTGGCCATCGTCTCTTCCGAGATTCAAAATCCAAACCATGCCAGACCTTTTCCATATCCGAGACACTCTCAAGTTCGTACAGAAATTTCCCATTCTCAGACCATTCACTCCATGAAGTGGGTGTCCATCCAGCGGGTTTCACAGGGGCTGAAATCAGCTCAACCCTTTGCTTCCAAATGGTGAACTGCTCCCCCACAGAAATCAACTCAGATCCAGAGTATTGATGGCGTAGATAACCCCATTGGTCCCATCTTCCCGCCTTTTTCCTCAATCTGTCTTGGAGCCTGCGATACATTTCGGCCCTTCGAATGGCTTTCAGGTCTCGAGGCCTTGGCTGATAGAACTGTCCTCCTTCCGAGTCTCTTCCTCTTGAGCCTGACGCTCGTTTTTCATGTCTTCCATTATATTGCTCATGATTGCGTCGTAAGGGGGATTTCGTCTTGGAACCCTGCATAGGCTCGGCGGTCTGTGTATTGGGAGGTTTCGGACCTGCACTTCGAGGAAGTAATTGTGATAATATTTGAGAGCCGACGTCTGGAATCGATGACTGAGATTCAAAATGGTATAGGCGAGTGAGTAGTGGACGATTCGTCGTAATATTATGTCGTAATGCGAGAAAAGCAGTCCTTCGTTTCCATGCTTGCAGCGCCACGGAGGACTCTAGCCTCGAACAGGCGCGGAGCATGAGAGCCGCTGGCATATCCTCCGAATCGGCGTTGAGTCGAGGCCAGAGGTCTGCATAATGATCGCTAGACGAGTAGCGAATTCGTCCTAGTCGCTGGTTGGGGGTGGAAATTGAAGTCGTTAATTGCCTGAATTTGGAAGTTTTTCAAGTCCTTTTCCCGAAGTCGCTCATGGTGCCTCTATAATTTTAGCTTGGTCAGTTTGCGCTTAAGCCGATCCCTGCCGGTTTTTTTTAGTGGCGCTTGACGGCTCTTCGCGCTGCAGATAAGATCCAGGATGGCAATTGACGCGCTTGGGACGACGTCTGTCTTGAATTTACATTTTACACCCCGCCAATCTTGATTTTTCATAACATCGCCATCACTTAGGATTTTCAGTGATCTCACACTCGTTAAGAATTCGCCTAGCCGTTCAGGACAAACCATCACCATGTCCTCATCACACGCCAGCCTCAGCGCTGCCTCTGACGACCGAAAAGCCAGACTCGCCAAGCTCAAGAACCTCAAGCGCAAGCAACCAGGCGACGAAATCGTTGCGCCAGAATCAGAACGAGCCCTCTCTCCCCCGATAGAAGCAGACGTCTCACGACTGCATGTTTCCGGCCGCAATTACGACCACGAGACAAGAGGCCCCAAACTTGGCTTCGAGCAAGACCCAACTGCCAGCCTTGAAAAGCCAACCCTCGAAGAGCAAGCTGCCGAAGTTGAAGCCGAGGTCAAACAAAAGGCAGCAGAAGAAGCTCAGGATGATAAAGGCGTCGATTTGTTCAACCTACAACCGAAGAAACCGAATTGGGATTTGAAGAGGGAACTAGACAGGAAGATGGAGGTCCTCAACGTTAGGACAGACAACGCTATTGCGCGTTTGGTGCGCGATCGCATCACAGGTGCGCAAAAGGCTGCCGTAAAGGATAAGGCGGTTGAGGACGCTCAAGGCACCGGAGAGGCAACTGGTATGGATGGCGTGGCATTGGTGGAGGGTCTAAGAGTCAGGGAGAAGGAGGAAGAGGAAGAGGAGCGTCGCGAAAGGGAAGAGGATGCTGCGCTAGGTGCATAAAAAGTCAAGCATGTCCATTGTACGTTGAATTTTGCCTCGCTATCTTATGTATTGCATTTTAGGGGTCCGGCGCCTTGTGCGATTATGGTTGCACTATGATTACAATTATACCCTTAATCCATCATTTTCCACCTTGCTTCATAGCCCGCGTCATGGCTAATCGTTGACTGAAAGGACTCAAGCTCCGTTCTCGTGGCTGTTCGTTTGGAGGTGGGCCTCCGCGGCCGTGTCTTCTACCATCAACCCTTCCACGAGGTGGTGGCCTCTCACGATCATGCCGAGTGCTGGACCGATCTGGTCTCTCATCGCGTCTCCCTCTGGGTTCGGGTGACCTTGAGCCCTCAGGACGCTGGCGACGAGGCCCATCTGGACTCTTTGATCCCACCGAGTACCCTCTCGACTGCCTCATAGGCGCGCCCTGCTTGACAGGAGGAAGAGGATCTCGGGATCGGTACTGGTCGCGACGGTCATAATCGTCAGGGGAACGACTGTCGCCAGACGCAGAGCGTCTGCGCCGAGCTTCAACACGAGGACTTCTGCTACGGTTGGAGCTAACGCTGCGGCTTCCGCTTCGGTTGTCATTTCGACCACCTCGTGAGTCGTCAGAATAAGGGCTCCGCCCTCGTCCTCGTCCCTGATGGACGGGAGATTTGGACCTGTCTCTGCCAGGTGACGGAGACCTCGAGGCACCTGTTGAAATAGTAGAAACTGAGTGTGAAGAGACTGATCTATGACGCTTTGCGGTTGACTCGATCAACACATCATCTCTTTCCTCACGCTCACGCTTACGTGCGCGTTCAGCCTCTGCTTTGGCTAGCTCCTCATCAGCAACACCTTTCCTAGAAGGCCGTTAGATAACAGGAAACACTATTCTCTTGGATGACTCACTTTTGCTCCAGAGGATTCAATGTCTCATTTGTGAGCTTCGGTACGAGCTTAGGGTTTCGAAACTGCTGCGACCGCGATGGGCGCGACACGTATGGACGCTCCTGAGCAGTTGCTTTGCATTCATATGAGTAGTGGCGTTCTGAGACTGTCAATACAAGCGCGAAATAATAGGAGTTCGGAATACATATCTCTCTTCAGGCATTTCTGGCACTGGACGTTGGCGGGTGTTGAACGGGATGGGCCGCCGCGGCCTCTGTAAGTAAACATTTGAAATGTGAAATGCTTTATGTGTAGGTGAAGATCGACCTTTTCTTTCTGCTGGAGTGGGACTGTGTAAAAGAGATAACGGAATTGTGTATTTTCAGACCTTCGGCGGTGCTCCTGTTGGTAGTTTTGATGGAAACGTCAGAGAGAGTTGTGCTGTAGTTTAGTCTTGCAAGTCCCTGGATGAGTCTTTGATGATGTATGGGGCACGTGACACCCGCCAGCTTATCGCTACCAGGATGGAGGGTTGAAGGCGAGTATCGAGCTGGAGTTTGGACCTGGACTGTATTTGATAAATAATGAGATCGAGAATTCTTCTCTCAGACGAAATGCCCTTTAACAATTTATATCCTAGTTTCTCTAAAGCTTGAAGGTCTGGTAGACACTACGAGGTCAGTGATTAACTACTTATTCATACATAGACCTATCAGCAAACAAGGGACAAGTAACTCTGATAGACTGTCCGAACTACCTACATACATATGTAGAATAAGCAGTCAGTCATAGCTCAGCTTTCGATTGCATATACAGAGTCAGGGCAAAATGTGTCGCCAAAGAGAACTTATGATTGCCTAATCTTTTAGGTAGGTACTTTAAGATAATAAGCTTAGATTACCTACCTAGGTTCCTTAGCCACGGTCCTCTTATCTTTGGCAAGCGACTAAGGTCATAACCTTTTGGCTCTGCCCCTGTACTTGGGTGTGTTTCCTGGCGTTCCCCGGAATACGTTGCTGAGAGCATTGATCATGAGTTTGATATCGGTAAGGAGGTCAATAAAGAGTTGGGATAGTGGTCAAATCTCGGCTACGATCGAGATAAAAGGAGGAGATCAGATGTATTACAAGACTGAGGTTGAAACTGAGAGGTTACTAAGCAGTCGTACAATTTTCTCTTGTTTCAACTCTGTTTTCTGCGAGAAACGGCGCCACAAAACATAGGGCCGATGCAGGAAGTGGCTTGGACCGTCATTCAAAATGATGAATTAAATAGTAAGATAAACCGAGATATGAGAATTTCGTTAGTGACGATCAATGTTTCAGCCTCTCTTTGTCTTGTGTTTTTATAGTGTCCATCCATATTACTGCGTAAGTAGTATAAACCTTGTTGTCTTCTACCTAGTAGGTAGGTTTGTTAAAGACGATTACAGCCGACGGTTTTGTTACAACGCACAACTCATGGAATTCTCTGTGACTTTCGTCTCAACGACACATCCATAGTAGATCGTACCTACCTTAGTGCCGTCTAGGTAGTTGAAGTGCCGTTCAGTGGATTTTTCTGCAGCAGCCTCCACCAAGAGAGGAGTTTCTTTACTTTGACTGGCCCGTGCCTCATCATTTCGGGCGGGACGCCTTCAATTTCAGTGGCTCTTTCAGCGCCTCCCAGCGTCCGTCTCCTCCCCGCCAGCTCTCATTGCCCGTACTGTGTGTTGCTGCCCGCTCCACAGAGGTAAACTGACAACCCGCCCAGGGCAGGCGAGCAGAGTGAGTGATAGATGGGCCTCGCCCGTCCTTGTGACAACCTCCTCCCATGTCTCCCCCTCCAAAACCTCGACTAACCAACTACATCCAATTCAGCCCACCAGCATCACTTCGCATCACTTCGCCCCGTCTTTGTTGTCTTGTGCGCCTCGGGCCGCCCTTTGTCAGAAATTGGTTGCTGCCGATTTTCTCGTCCTTTCTTTCGCCTGACCTAGGACTTGGGCGTCACAGGGTGATTGCTTAGGTACCCTTAACCTCCATCCCCCGATTTCTGACCCGTCTCACTACGGAAAAGAGGCCGCACCTCAGTAGCATCAGAGATTGGGCAGCCAAAAAGGCGTACGACAACCATCATCTCTCCCTCCAAACAGAATCAGTAGGGGAACAATGCATCTTACTACACGACGATGAGCACCGAGACTCTGTTTTCCTTCTGCTCGTCCGCTTCCATCGAATTCGCTTCTTGATTTCTGACACTGTCCTTTCTGTTCCCCGTCCGTCATCACCGCTGCAGTCTCAGCCGCAGCCTCATCCTGCACCTACCTGGTCAACCGTTGCTCTCAGTCTTCTGTCTCATACCGTCATTGGCATTTATATCGCCTGCGCTATTGGATTGGCTCTGTAGCCTTCATCGCAGCCCATCATGGCTACTGCCCAAAGGTCTCCTGATCTTCCCAAACCCTCGTTCGCCAAGGTAAATTTCACCCCGTGCTTTTCTCCTCTATAAGTGGTCCTCTTCATTAAGGAACCATTCTTTTTCATGACCTGGCACTAACTCATGCTGTTCGACAGGTCGCCGCCTCCGTCTCTAAGGACTCCGCACCACCTGCGATTCGAAGGATAGCCACCCCGTCTAAAGAAGCACCCATGAGCTCGACGACACCACCCACATCTACGGCGCCCGTAATTGCAAATGGCCGATCCGGCAAGGCACCAGCCGGAAAGATATCCTCGTCGCAACCTGGAACAACTGCCAGCCCGGCCGAACATAGAAGCGGTGAGGACCACCTCGTAGGATCTCTCAACGATTTGAGCCTAAGAGAAAAGGCGCCCAGTCTCGTCGTCAACGGCAGCGGTCCCCTGGCTCCTGAGAGGCCTGCAGTTGTTATTGGTAGAGACAGCGGATCCGACGATTCTCAACGAGCCGATTCTAGTTCCGAACTCGGAACCAAGCCCCCCAGTCTCGATGGAAAGAGCATTACTTCAGGCACAACCTTTGCTCTTGATGAGAAGGAATCCCTAAGGCCTGATGACAGCGCGAGTGTCAAGGCCGCTGCGGAAGATGATGATGCCTTTTCTATTCGCGGGTCACTGGTTGCTGGCTCTCGTATGGGTTCTGAGGTAGCCGCTCGGGCTCGAGGAATGCACCTTGGCGACATCCCCGAGCGTAGATTACCACAGCAAGCTCCAGGCGTTGCGACTCAAGGAGTTCTAACTCCCCAGAGCTCATCATCTGAACAGCCTCCTGGTGCCCCTCTTGGCACACCGGGCTCAGATGCTCTCAATGTCATTTATCGACAGGCACCGGATGAGAAACTTCTTGAAGCCATGGCATCACCCAAGGACAGACTCTTTCTCCTCAGATTGGAGAAACAGGTCATCGATTTTGTTCAAGATTCCAAGTACGTTTATTCCTTGTAATTGTCACGATTTGTACTAACCATTCCCCAAGGGAACCATATATGGACCTCCCACCATCCAACTCATTCTGCAGGATGTTGACACACAAGTTGGCGGATTATTACCATATGACACATTCCTTCGAGCCTCACGTGGGATCTGTGCGAATCTTCAGGACACCTTTTTGTCGAGTTCCTACATCGCTGGCGCTCATCAACCCTAGTCCTGCTGCGCCAAGTAGCAGCACTCCGCCTCCCGCTGTTCTCCCCAAGAAGATTATGCGACGTGGCCAAGATAGTGAAGGCGGTCCAAGTGCTAGCCCCTCTAAGGCAACCTCTGAAACTGGTAGCGACGCCAAGGACAAGCCCGCTGCTAATCAGAAGTATGTATAGTCTTATAAGTCGCTGAAAGATCCTCGAGCTGACCATCTTTAGATTGACTAGGGAAGAGCGAGAGGAACTATACAAACTAGCCCGTGAGCGCATTTTCGGTAGCTCGGAAGAGAATCCCACAGGTAGGCGACAATGCTACCAATCAGAACAATCTCTAACAGTAATTATAGAAGACGGCGACAATGGCATTTCAAGGGCTAGCTCAGTGTCTGCCAAGGATAAATCCAACGTGGGAAAGAGAGGGAAAACTGGTAAGCAACGGCGTGATGATTCGGACAGCTTCGATTCACGACACCAGTATACGGCGTACTGGGGACCTCAACAACAGACCTGGGTCCCTCAACCGCAACCGCCGTACATGCCACCGCCAAATCCTCAGTATGGTGCTCAAGCACCACCAGGACCAGCATACCAAGGTCAAATGGGGCCTGTTTACACTCAGCAGCCCCCCGGATATCCTGCTATGCCTGGCATGCCCCCAAACCAGCCATACCCCCAATACTCGGCCCCTCCGGTAAGTTGCGTCTGAGCAATACAGTCAATACGAATACTGAGCTTCTTCATTAGTACGCCCCCCAAGCCGCACAGCAACGCTATCCGCCTGGCGGAAGTCCTATGACCAACTATGGTGCCCCCGTACCTCCAGCAGCAGCATCAGCAGCAGCGCCGCAGCAAGCGACATGGCAACCGGGTTTTGCTCCTCCTGCTCAGTTCCAGCCGAGGGGAGGCACTCCCACTGGCCCTCAGGGGCACATGGGAATCCCTTATGCCTATGGCCAGCTCCCAGCAAATATCAATCCCCATGACCCCAAGAGTCAGCACCCAATTCCTGGAAGTTACAATCGCAACCATGCTTTCAACCCGAAGACACAGTCGTTTGTGCCTGGCGGCGGTATGGCCCCTGTCCAGCCTCCTCAGCCCCCATTCACTGCTCCTGGATCGCACCATGGTAGCCCTCAAGTTGGATCGCCTCATCTGGCCTATCCTGGTGGCTATCAGCAACCAATGCCTCAGCCTTATGGGGGCGGATATGGCATGGCGAGGCAGGGATCCAGTAGCTCTATGCCTGCCTATCCCTCTCCTCGCGTTGCTCATGTTCAGCATGCACCGCCTCCGCCACCTGCGATGCCTCAGAACCCTCCACATATGGCTCCTCAACCTCTCCCCCATAACCCTCCTCCTTATAATATCCCCAACCGACCTAACATCCCACAAGGGCCTAGTCAACCCTTTTCGCATTTGCCCACATATGGCAACCCGGCCACTCTACCCCAGAAACCGGCCACTGGAATTTAAACATTGTCATTGTTAAAAAAGGGGCAAGCATGACATGGTGTTCACAAATTGGGAGAACCACAAGGCGTACACGGCATATTTAGCATCTTGGCGTTATCGGTGGATAGGATGGATGACATGAATTTGTAGGCCACGGCCCAATTTACTAGACGAGTTCAATACCACTTTGACATAATTCTTCTTGGTGAGAGAAAATCAATCCAGGACAGACAGGGTGGAGGGAAAAGAAAAAAGTAGGTAGTTTGTTTTATGACGACTGAATTCAATTCTATGGCCAGGAATGCCAGAATTTTCATGCCTACCACAACGCCATGATTTTATTGAAACAATAACCCATGCTTCATCTCACATGCATGTCAGGGGGAGATATCCTAGACTTTCCTTGTCTTCGGGACATCGCCTTCTTCTAACCTGACTCTGATATCTAGTTCTCAGCTCTTCTTTTCACCGAATCTCTCTACTCAGCGGGCTCGCGAGGTTCCCTTGGCTCACGGGGCTCACGGGGCTCACGAGGCTCACGCTGTTGACCACCGCCTCGGCCACCACCTCGTCCGCCTCGCTTGCCTCCTTGTCGGCCACCCTTCTCCTCCGACTTGCCCTCGCCCTCCTTCTCGTTGCTGGTCAGGTTGGCAACAGCCAACCGCTGGGACAGGTCGATCTGGGTGCGGATGGTGTTGGCCAGGTAGCTGACCATGAGAACGTCCTGGATGTGGTTGTTGAAGTCGTGCTCGATCTGTGAAGGATCGACCTTGGGGGCCAGAGACAGGGCGTTGAGGAGGTACTGGCCGACGGCATTGTTGGGCTCCTCATCCTCGTCCAGAACACCGTTGATCCACTCACTGGCTCGGTCGAGAAGGCTGATGGTCTGCTCGATCGATCGACCGAGGCCCTCAATATCGGAAACAAGAGGGGCTGTTCGGGACTCGGCGTCCTTTGCGCTGGCGATGGCCTCGAGAGCACTTCGGTCGGCATCACCGTAGAGAATCTTGTGGGGGACCTGGATGAAGAGACAGCTGTCGGCAGCACGCTCAGCGTTGACGGCAACGGGGGCGCTGATGTAGCATCGCGACTGGATGTCCTCGCCGGGCTCGGTAGAGATGGTCATGTGAATGGCGGGGTGGGGGAATGTGCCGGTGTCAGGGCTGCCGAAGAAGTTCTGGATGAGGGCGCTGAAGCTGTTGAGCTCGTGAGAGGTGGTGTACCAGCCGAGGAGGGACTCGCCGCGGTTGGCCTTGAGGGTCAAGGCAAGCATGTTCTTCTGGTACTCGACATCGACCTCGACTTGGTCTTCCTCTTCAGTGTGGGGGATGGCGAAGCACGAGCGAACCTCGACCTCAGTGCCATCTTCAGATCGGGTGCCGACGAGGGCGCCAATAACTCGAGTGGCTTGCGTATCTCGGATGTCTCGTCGAACGGCGTGATCGAGGATAGAGAGGACAGCCTATAATGGAGAGAAAGAGGGTGTTAGTCAAGGGTATCAATTGCTTCTTTGACAAATAAAAATATATCAAATTCAAAACACCAAGACAGTCGAGGCGAGAGGGGTCATCGCAAATCGTACCTGAGGCTGGATATTGACAGTGAGCGGGGCAAGGTTGGTCTGGATGCCCACGGTATTGGGCGCCAGAGGCCTCGCCAGGTGGATGAAGCTCTCGGAAGCAGCAGCGGCCATACTGGGCGACTCGGAGCTGAAGGTATTAGGAGAAGGAGGTAGGTATGTAGATGTATGCGGAGAAATGGGGGTGAGGCCGGGCCGGGTCTTCTCTGGTAGTATACTCTCTCGCGAAGCCGTCCTAAATTTCGCCGATTTTGAAGAATTGCAGGTTTGGCGGGACGCCGCTGGGGTTGTGCGCGCTAAGATTACAGAGATAAGATTTTTAGTGGCGCATGTCTTGGAACCCCACCAACATGTGGCTTGACAACGCAAGGCTGAAGGTAGCCTCATAACTTTTTTTTGCAACTTTTTGTCCGAACGACAATTCCTTAAAACGATCAACACTGAGTGCTCGCTTTTTCGTTTCTACCGGACCATTTACTTTTATTAACCGATACAATGCCTCCACGTGGAAGAGGAGGGAATTTTAGGGGCCGGGG
The DNA here is from genome assembly GCA_013623715.1 of Fusarium verrucosum. Lineage (NCBI taxonomy): Eukaryota > Fungi > Ascomycota > Sordariomycetes > Hypocreales > Nectriaceae > Fusarium > Fusarium verrucosum. The sequence continues at coordinate 18,168 of JABFFJ010000087.1, forward strand.
TGGCCGTGGTAGAGGAAGAGGTGGTCGAGGAGGCAAAGCGACAAGCCGATTTGGACCTAATCGAAGATTCGATGGAGCTCGACTTGCAGACAATGAGTAGGTTTTTTGTTTCTAAGGACATTTTTATAAGTATGCTGATCGTGTATGTACCAGGTCGGAAAGTTCAGGGTCGGAATCGGAATCTGCGCCTGAAGACGAAGTGATGGAGGATATCGATTCAGAGGACGAGGACGATGATGAGCAGACAGCATCTGCAAAGCCATACATGGCTCTTCTACAAAGTTTTAACAACGAAAGCAATGCCCCCAACGCTAAGCGACGAAAGTTGGATCACAAGGAGTCTACCCAACCTCAACCTGATGAAGACTCTTCCAGAGAAGATTCGGACGCGGAGGACCAAGACGAAGATGCCGAGAAAGACATCGATCGCGCCGAGGACGAGCCTGAAGACCAAGTCGAGGAGCAACTAGAAGACGATGATGATTCAGAAGACGAAGAAAACCCAACAGACCCTTTCGATCTACACTTTGCGCACCCCAACGACGACGTTGTCGCAAAGAGGGTCAAGGCAGTACAGAAGGGCGATTGGGCCACAAAACGGGCGCTACTACAGACTCTAAGAGCAACTGTCATGTATCCAGGTTCTGATGCAGGATCTGAAGTGCCAAAACCTATTGCTGGCCTTGATGGTTTGCAACTCAAGCAGAAGCTCAAGGAGACTGCCTCTCGCAAGATTGGCGAGTTTGACGCCGTTCAGCGCAATTTGAGCCCTTTGCTTTTCAACTATAATGATGTTTTGTTCTGCGATCGCACAGTACGAAACTCGGATTCATTGCGAGAGTTGACATGCCTTCATGCTCTCAACCATGTCTTCAAGTAAGTTGTCTAATTCTTCAACCCAAAGGAACTAATCGCTAACCCAAAAAAAGGACTCGAGATCGTGTCATCAAGAACAACTACAAACTGGCCAAGGAGGGCCAAGATACTGAACTTGAGTTACGAGACCAGGGTTTCACTCGCCCCAAGGTGCTCTTCCTTCTGCCAACACGCAACTCATGCCTCCGCATGGTTAACATGATCCGGGATCTCTGTGAGCCGGATCAACAAGAAAACCGCAAGCGATTCGACGATGGTTATGTCGATAAGGATGCCAAGTTTGGCGCCGATCGGCCAGCCGACTTCAAGGATCTCTTTGAAGGGAGCGATGATGACATGTTCCGTCTGGGTATGAAGTTCACTCGCAAGACGATCAAGTACTTTTCGCAGTTTTACAACTCGGATATCCTCTTTGCTAGTCCTCTAGGTCTCAGAATGGCCATTGGTTCTGAGGAAGATAAAAAGCTTGACTTTGACTTTCTGAGCTCAATCGAGATGGTGGTCGTCGATCAAGCAGATGCTCTTCTCATGCAAAATTGGGAGCATGTTGAGTTCATCTTTGAGCACATGAATCTCCAGCCCAAGGACGCTCACGGTTGTGACTTTAGCCGCGTGCGAAACTGGTACTTGGAGGACTGGGCGAAACACTTCAGACAGACTGTTATTCTGTCTGCTTTCAACACCCCCGAGCTGTCTGAGCTTCTCCGATTGCATTGCCACAACTGGGCTGGAAAGGTCAGGTTGCAGCCTGAGTATCCTGGATCGCTATCACAGCTGGGTGTTAAAGCGAAACAGACCTTTTCAAGATTCCAGTCCAAGTCTGTCGATAAAGATCCCGATGCTCGATTCGAATATTTCACCTCTGCCATCATCCCCTCACTTGCCAAGCGGGCAAAGGATGCTACTGGAACCCTCATCTTTGTCCCCTCATATCTTGACTTTGTTCGCGTCCGCAACTACTTTGCAACATCAAGTGCCGTCGAGAACGTCACTTTTGGAGCAATCTCCGAATATGCAGATGTCCCAGAAGCATCTCGGGCACGCTCACATTTCCTCAACGGCCGTCATCGTGTGCTGTTGTATACTGAGCGAGCTCATCACTTCCGACGATATCAGTTCCGCGGTGTGCAGCGGGTCATCTTTTACGGACTACCTGACAACCCCATTTTCTACAGTGAAATTGCTGGCGGGTATTTGAGCAAGAGTGAGCAGGATCTAAGACTTGAGCCTGGTCAGGGAACTGTCAAGGTTGTGTTTTCAAAGTACGACGTGATGAAGCTGGAGCGAATCGTGGGCTCCAAGAGAGTTGGCAAGATGATTCAGGACCGCGGTGATACCTTTGAATTTATTTAAATGCATTTCATCTTGGGAGTATGTAGGAAAAGTTAAGAGTCTGTCTGGACAACAGATCAAGTCCATTGTTTCAAAAGCCCAAGGATTGGATAAAACCATAATCGTGTCATGGTATAGTTAGTAATTGATACAGTTTTTGTACAGAGCTTCGCCCCTCTCATAATATTATATACATACATGTCACCTCTATGGCGATTTCTTCTGCTCCTCCGCCGCCTTTCTCACTGATTCTGGTACAATGCCTGCGGCCATCTCCTTTGCCCGCTCAGCATTCCTGTCTATCAAGCTTTCAGCCTCGGCCTCAGCTAAACTGTTCTCATCCCGCACCGGTCCAGTATCCTCGCCGGTCTTGAGAACCATGTACCTTCGCACCATCTCCTCAAACGGCACCTCGCCGCGGAACTGTGTGACCTTCTTGATGTTGGTCCTGGTAACGGGGGTATGAGGCTTTCCGAGCAGGCGGTCGCGGGCAACGGTTTTGGCTGTCATCATGAAGCGTGTGTCCTTGGGACCGTCGACGAATTCGAGGATGGCGCTCTCACCCTGATCGTAGGTGTTCTTGGATTCAGTGCGGACGACACGAGTATAGCCTCCCTCTCGGGTCAGATATCGGTTTCGTAGCTCGCCTAGTAGCTTTGGTAGGGTTTGGGTAGGTGTCTGAAGAGAATCTGCATGTCAGCATGCCTGGTCGGTTCTATGAAACTGCTGGTGGTCGACATACGTATAGAATACCCTGTGCTGATCTTCGTGCGGGCTCGTTATTCCTCTTGGCCAATGTGATGAGCTTTTCTGCCATGCGCTGAGCTTCCTTTGCCTTGGCGTAGGTAGTGTGAATGTGTTCGAATTGGACGAGTTGGGTGACCAGACCGCGCAGCAAGGCCACACGTGCTGCTGAGTCGCGACTCAGATGTCTGAATTTGACGGTACCACCAGCCATTGTGGTAGATGGTTGTTTACAGGGTCGACTTGATCGGTAGGGGTGTTCGACGGCGAGGCTCGACTTTCAAATAAAATGTTGTTTTAGTAGTTTGTCGCTTTGCACGTGGGCGATTCCCGATCCGCAGTCTACGATACAATAACCGCCGGTATCTTGGTGGTCAGTTTTTGGTGGAGGGTGCGAATGGAAATTTTTGGCTGGGCATTTTTCGGAGCCGGCTTGTCTTGTCTGCCGAAGTAGCCTCTGCACTACGTCAACCCACCACCAACAGAACCTCTTCAACAGCTCCCACAAGGGAAAATTGCACGCGATACGGGGGCAATTGAGCTCGCGCACGCTATGAGACGTTGTATCTAAGCTTCATTCGACCCTCATCCTCGAATTGGTCGTCTCCGATACGTCAAGCACCCGGCAAATTACCGCACCCATCTCGGTCAACCGGCCAAAGCTCTACCTACATCATGGGCTTCACTACCGGCTTTGTACGCAACTCGATGAGCTAGAATGATCTCTTCTGCATGATCTAGTGTGCTAACTGCGACTGTCAGACCGGCGGTGTCACGCTCACTCTCTCCCTCGCCTACCTCTCCGTGCTCGCTCACCAACGCACCCGCGAGCAACAAGCCTCTGCCCTTCGCGCGCAAGCCCTCGCTATTCGAGGCCTGGTCGATCCTCTCCCACCTCTGCCACCTCCTACGCGGTCTGAGGTCGCCGCTGCTCAAAGAGCCCAGACCGTCGAGATTGCCAAGGACCGATGGAACACTGAAGTCGAGAACGCCGTGCGATGGGTGCAGCACACTGATTGGATTCAAGTGCGCGAAGGCCTTGAAGACTCTGCATCACGACTGTGGGCCCGAGCCTTTGGTGTCAGTCCCTCAGAAGCTGTCGACGAGACTGGACGAAAAGTTAAGGAGGCTGAACAAAAGGCTAAGCCCTTTGTAAAACAGGAGGCTGCTAAGCTTGGTGATGCGAGCGGAAAGGTTGCTGCGGCGGCCAAGAGCGCTTTCCAAAAGGCAAAGGCTGAGAGCAAGGAGTTTGCCAGCATTGTTCTGGAGCACAGCAAGGATAAGGAGAACGTTGATATTGCTCAAGAAGACGGGGCTCTTTCTGCATTGAGTCCCGTGGAGAGAGCGCTTCAGCAGCGATTTAACAAGCCCGATGTCAAGGTGGACAAGACAGTAGAGGAGGCGCTGAATGACAGATACAAGCCTATGGACTCAAGGGACAACAGCCAACTGAGGGGGGTTTAAGGGAAGGGTAACAAAAAAGGTGAATGGCTGATGATGAGTGGGTGGAGGATGAGAATTAGTATTCGTTGTACACTGCTGTTTGTACCACCATTTCCTAGAGTCGCCCAAATAGAAGCCAAGCTTGGGAATGCTTGGTATGATGAACTGAGCTGTTGTATCAAGTGAGTTTGTGTGATAGCAGCTTCTAATCACCTCTCAATATGAAGTATATATATGAACCTTCTTCTGACCTTGCAAAGACTTTCTTTCTCGGAACCATCAACTACAGCTTCCACCAATATATACCAACAAGAATCAAACTTACCTATACAACTAAAGGAACATGTCCGGCGAGGAATCCAAGTCAGGGTGCAGCAAGCACCACAAAAGCCAGCACAGTAAGAGCCATCATAGCAAAAGTCATCACAGCAAAAGTCACCATAGCAAAAGTCACCATTGCACAAGCCACAGCAAGAGTCATAACGGTAAGAGTGCCAAATCGGACACAGGCAGCAAAGCTACCGAGGACATATACGGCATAGAGTTGAGAGCTACTAGGAAGAAGAGCCATCATCGCAAGCCGAAGTTGAGGGCACCACAAGGTTTCCTCGCTCTTCTCTGCTGGGACTCCTGGCTTCCCTTTCCTGTTGATCCCAAGAAGACTATGAAGAAATCACGCAAGCATAAGCACAAGCATGACGATAAGTCAAAGAAGGCAACATCTCACTCCGGAACCACCTCTCGCCATGTGCAGTCCTGGGTTCAAGAACTGCCTTCTGGAGCACCACCTACTGTGGCACCGTCGACTGTAGCATCGCCAGCTCCAGCTTTAGAGCCTATAGTTCAATCTCCACCGTCTTCAGTGTCAACACCTCCTCCGCCGCCCCCTTCGATTCCAGCGCCGTCGCGTTCAGGGACTTCAATGCCACCGCCGCCTCCTTCGATTCCAGCGTCATCACGTTCAGGGATTTCAATGTCACCACCGCCTCCACCTCCAGAGAAGGCCAAGACTGCAACCGCAGCTTCGAGTAACGGTAAGACTACTGTTAGAGGCGGACTTGCATCATATTATACTAAATCCAGTCAAAAGAGCCGACCAAGGGATAACTCAGGAACAGGGACATTGACCCGTCATAGTACCAATCGACATAGCATGGCTCGTGAATCTCCTAATACTGTTCAGGGTACAGAGTATAGACAGGGAAGTTCACGGGGAAACGGGTTGACGGGCGTGGCCGAGGTTGATGATGAAGGTATAGAGTGTCCGTGTTGCGGGTTGGCCGAGTTAGGTAGTGAGAATTCAGAGTATGAGTATGGACCGAGAAATTCTGACGAAAACGCAAGACGGAGGTTGGCCGAGGCACATGAGAGACAGAGGCAGAACGAAGATCACCAGAGGCGACGGCGAAGCGAAGGATATCAGAGACAGATGATGGCCGAAGAGTATCAGAGGCAGAGGCATGAAATGAGGAACGATCGACAAAGAGAGAGCATGCCGCCAAGAAGGGCAACTAATCAACCACTCCAGATGCATCCAGAGGATATAAGGGCAATACGGAGGACGGCAGACTGGGTAATGAACCGCAGCGGCCCAGAAAGCGTACGACCACAAGATGGAGGAAGTAGACGTCACCAGAGTGCACCCAACGCTCGATATGAAGCAATGAGACCTCGCGAGCCTCCAGTTGCCAGCACGAGAAATAGTAGTCGACGAGGGGGACGGGCCAACACTGAGGACCTCTACCTCATGGGCTACGGCGACAACGTTATCGATGACTGATAGTAGCATTTATTCTACTCATTTTACGTACCGGAGATTCTTTCAACTTCAGGATTTGATTTCATTTCTGGTACTTAGATAGAAGAGATAGTCATTCAGTTGAGATGTTCAATACCCCTTTTATGTTCAAGTGTTGATGTGATGTGATGTGAGTGAGCCTAGGAGCAGTTTCGTAATAAATTAGAATCCCAGTGCCTTTCAAGTACAACCCACAGCCTTTTCTATCTACAGTTTGAACTAGTTGCTACAACGTACAAGAGACTGAAGGGTGGTGAGTGGCCGTGGCCTCAGTCTGTGGATGCCGTTTAGACATCCAACAAATATCGGCACTTACATCCTTCCGTCACACACGGAGTTGTATATTCTGTCTCAAATATAAACCTTATGGGGGTGATTACTGAAAGAAGCCCCAGTTGAAAGAAAGGGGCTTGATGGGGAATTGTATCTACCTCGACAATGAGGCCACAACCGTTACCCGCGCCAACGGCCGACGTTTGAAGATATATGGAAGTTCTATGTCACCTCACCACGAGAACTGGGCATCTCAATACCCTCGAAATCAAGAAGTCGGTACTGACATTCTCGTCTCATGGTCCGCCTTTTGGTCATCTCGGTCTGATGAGACTTAGCTGCAGCCATCTCCTTCGAGCGACTTTGACGGGTGTGCCCGTTGCTGCATGTCCACGAGGGTACGGACACAAATGGGTGATAAATTATTTGATAAGCTGCAGAGAGCATATGACCGGACTTTATCTGCAGATGGTGGGGCTTTGAATGCTGGTGTTGTTAGTCTCGCTCGGTAGGGCTGAGAATGGCATTTTACCAACTCGTCGACCCTTGCATGGTTGAGGACATGAGACAAGGCAAGGAGTGACTGTACATGTCCAACATCCTACCAATAGAAGCAACATCAATCATTCTCTGATGCAGTTGAGAAGTTGACTCAGCTTACCAATCTGCCATACCTACGATAAACGAATACGATGGGAAAGGAATCCTCGACGATATATCCGAATCTGATTAGAACTGGCCAGGGCAAAGAGGCATTTTATCAATCCGGCCGAGGAAATGCAGGGACTCGAATCACGCGATAAGGGTCTTGCTCGGTAATATGACATGCCTCTGCGGTGACTTCTCCGGAGGATCCCCACTTGTTCCGATTAGTGAGCCGGCATTGCGGCAGCGGCCGGAAAGAATGGCGGGGGCACGCACGGAATTACCAAAGTCAATGCCGCTATTGGTTTATCTGCGGGGTTGTGGTAGTTTTCCACGGCTCTAGTCAGCTTTGTAGGATCAAGAGTGAAGGGGTCGATGGAGTTTGATATTAGTTCAGATAAGGATTCGATCGCAATGGTAACCTGTGGCCCCCTGAGTCAGTAACCCTACAAAAACTCTAGGCATAGAGATATGTACAGTTCCAGTGTGAAGTTCTTTTAAGGGTCTCTATTCTGGTTCGATGCACGGGAAGCGAGGTCGGTAGTCGCCGGGCATCTCAGCTAAGACAGTTGAGGAAATTTTTTAGTGGCAAGCTGATGGTGATTGGCAGATCTCGAGAATACGGTGGGCGATTGATGGCTCTGATTGGCTCGGCCACACACTTTCCGACCTTGACCGACCATGCCGGGAGGAAGGTGCAGGTGCGCATGCGCAAGAAAGAAATCGCTGACGGTTCAGTTATACCAGCGCTCTCATTGGCAATTGCCTTTCCAACTAATAACTAAATAGTCCCCAACACCGACTCCTCGGCTTCCATTCTCACATTCTCCTCCTTCAACTCGTCTCGATACCCATTGTCTTTGTTTCTGATTTGCGTTGTTTCGTCTCATCGCCAGAACTCTTGTCATCCTTCCGACCTTCTCCGGTATCACAAGGATCCCAGTTGATCGCTAATTTTTGGCCACCTTTCCGCCCGCCTTTGTTTCGCGTCGAGACTTCGCTTTTCCTCCCTTCAAAAATACCAATTCTCTCTCCGAAACAATATCAATCACATCCGCCATCATGTCCTTCTCCAGCCTCGTTCAAGATTTGAGCCTCCGCGACTCCAATGGCGGCCGCCGTCCTCAGATCCCCGGCCCCCGCTCATCCGTCTCGACTCTCGATGACCGAGCCTCGCACATCTCGCGCGCCATGTCCTACGCCAGCACCGCTGCCACCAGTGTTAGCATCTCTGGCGACATCTCAAGTCAACTTCATGGCGGCTACTTCCACCCTCTGGCCCGCTCATGGCAGGCCGAGCGCCAGCTCACCAAGGTATGTAGCGCAATTGAGCCCCTGATCACCAGGAGCCATGTATCTAACATTGTGCATCTAGTCCATGCTCATCTACCCTATCTTTGTCACCGATGGCGAAGGCGACATGATCCTCGTCCCCTCTCTCCCTGGCCAGCACCAGCTCAGCTGCGACAAGCTGATTCCTTTCCTCGAGCCTCTCGTTCACAAGGGTCTCCGCTCTGTTATGCTCTTTGGTGTTCCCATGCAAGCCGGTTGCAAGGATGCACTCGGCACTGCCGCCGACGACCCCGAAGGTCCCGTCATCAAGGCCATTCAGATTATCCGCCGCCGTTTCCCCCAGCTTTTCATCTGCTGCGATGTCTGCCTTTGCGAGTACACTTCCCACGGTCACTGTGGTATTCTCCGTGATGATGGCAGCCTGAATAACCAGCTGTCCGTCGATCGCATCTCTGATGTTGCTATCGCTTATGCCAAGGCTGGCGCTCACTGTGTTGCCCCTTCAGACATGAACGATGGCCGTATTCGTGCCATCAAGCTCAAGCTGATTGAGGAGGGAATCGCCCACAACACGGTGCTCATGTCGTACTCGGCCAAGTTTTCTGGGTGCTTGTATGGCCCCTTCCGAGACGCTGCCGGCTCAGCACCTTCATTTGGTGACCGCAAGTGCTACCAGCTTCCTCCCGGCGGCCGCGGGCTTGCACGACGTGCCCTTGTTCGAGATATCAATGAGGGTGCCGACATTATCATGGTGAAGCCTGCCAGCCAGTATCTCGACATTATCAGTGACGCCAAGGAATTGGGCAAGGATCTTCCCGTGGCTGCATACCAGGTCAGTGGCGAGTATGCCATGATCCACGCCGGAGCCAAGGCTGGTGTCTTTGACCTCAAGGCCATGGCCTTTGAGTCAACAGAGGGCATCCTCCGAGCCGGTGCTACTATCGTAGTCAGCTACTTCACCCCTGACTTCCTTGACTGGCTCGAGAACTAGGCACGGAAAATACAATATATGATAAAATGCGTTGGTTTTACAGGCGTTGGAGGTGCTTTGGTTGAAAATTTGGGCGTTTCTATAAAGCAAGGGAGCAAGGGATCTGATTACGTTTACATGAAAGGATATTACACGAAGGGATAAAGAATCACTCGCTGATGAAGAAGAAGGATGACCCCGTACCAAGATACACATGTCATAGCTTGTCCTGTTCATGCTCTCCAAGATGTGAGCTGATAATTCGAAAAGAAGATTGAATCAGACACGTGACTAGGATGTTAAAGTGACACTTCGGTAATTACAGGTATGAATACAACCAAGTCCAGGTTGTTTATCGGTAGTTAATGTGAAGGAAATGTCCCGGAGCTGAATTTCAGGGCGATAGGAATAAGGTGACGTACCACCTATAAAGTCAATTAAAATGAAGTTGGCGAGAATCTACGGGTAGAGGGCTAGATGAAGGTTAAGGTTATGTTGGGATCAACACACAATGAGCCCATTGATGGAATTAGTGAAGTATGCGAGGGTAGTAGTAGTTGTACGAGATGGGGCCAGGGCAAGTTTATATGTTTTATGTTACGGACTCATACTACTGATAGGATAGTAATATTTATGCCAGAGTAAAGTATACAGTGTGTCTGAGGTATAAGCGTATCAGCAGCTACACTGTCTATCCTCCAGCCCCTTTCATCCACGTTGGAAATCTGGGTCACTGTTGTTTTTGTGACTTGTCGTCGTCAGCCGTGAGCTCATGATTGACGCTCCGAGTTCTCTGGTCCCTGAAGAGGAGCCCGGTTTTTCTCCACATGAAGCTGCCGCCGTCGTGCTACGGGGAGTGAGGAGAAAAGACAAGCTTTACTGGTTGTTTCGTATCCATGATTGAGATCGAGGAAGGATTTCAGATCGGGGTAAGGATGTGAACCAACAGACAGACGAACCAACAGATTTGCCAAGCGCGATTGAATGTCTATAAAGTAAATATCTTGAAGCTTTTTGGTGAATTGATAACTAGGTTTCGGTTTCTGTAAGCATGATTCATGCTAGACATTATGGCTATTTTACAGTTCACGATGGCGTGGTTCCTGACTTGGGGCTTCCGCCGGGAATTTAGTCGAGCTGTAACGTTAGAAAAGAACCTTAAGTGCTGGCGCCGACCAGTGAGTGAGTCGTGTTGGAGGGTGATGCAGATGATGATGGACGTTGTGATCATCGGAGTGGAATTCCCGGCCTTGCGTAACTGAAGATGCTTCCCTATGGCCTTGTCGTAAAGTGAAACCGCTTGATCGAGCCAGACAGTCAATCGATTAATATACACAAACCCTTTGATGTTATGTCATCGTAGTATTCAGGTGAGACAACGCAATGTTTGGTTCACCGTCCGGCGGAATGCCTGTAGCGGTTCAAATATAGTGTATGGTAGGTAGGTATAAAAAGAGCAGGGGATGCGTACGCGCGTTCTCTGGGGAGGCATCCCGGTTTCTGGAACCCTACATGTTGGATATAATTGGGCCTGGTGGGATCGTTCCAAGGCATCATGTCCATGATATGGTGGGTCTAGGCGAGAGGAGGTTGGAACAATGCGCATGAATAGGTAGGGAGAAAGCGGCTATTGATTCTAATTGATTAGAATGGCTTATCTGAGAGCACAAAAGGATGGGGACTATCCATTCGTATTTCTTGATACACGAGAATAACTCTGTGCAATTGACGGAAATAACAATAAGTGGCGGTTTACAGGGGCAAGCCTTGGCTTTTCTTAGCCAATGCTTAATAGTCCGCTGTGGTGGTAGTGTACCTGAGCTGAGACCCCTGTTTGAAAATAGACGTCTCACCATGGCATGGTATGTCATTCATTCACATCTGTTTGTGTAAGTTTGCCGCATCTGCCGTTGTTCATACACACCTGGTGTTTTGGCTGTGTTTCTTTTGAGCCGCAACAACCACTCATTGAGTGAAACAGCAAGGTTAGGAGCCTTGTTTTCGAATTGACTGTGACACTCTCTCTGCTTACATGCACGAATCCGACACACACTTGAAAAGAGGTCGGCTATCGGCTTCATATCAATCACCGCTATACAATCGTTCACCATCTTTTGCTCCATGAACTCCACAGAGATGCTGCAGATCTCTATTCTTTATCCCTGACCCTGACTAGGATGGGGCTTGAACCGTCGAAGATCGGTAACTAAGATACGGTCGGTGGACAATGTGTAGGGGTTATGTATATATGTACATACTTATCCACTGTATTAGTATCAAGGCATACACTGAAGCAAATCAAGATATTGAAACACAATGCGTCTCCAGTGATTGGCATATGGTTCATGATACGAGGCAAGCTGATAGGTTCATGACTTGGTAGGTGGAATTTAGCAGGTATTCTAATTCTAGACTGACACCGCAAGTGTCTGTCAGTCGGTCGGTCTGTCACTTGTATATCAGTGACACTGTGAGATACTGTATAACACTTCCAACTTTATGTATACTAGGGGTTTCTCTTCAATGTTTCCCTGTTCTCCTTTGTTCCCTGTATACCTAGACAGCCGCGTGTTGTTTCTCTCTCCCTCTCAGTGTCTGTCAAAACTACAAGAGATCCCCTGGTGGTCATCTCTTGGCATCTCTTGTCTTGTTCTTGTTCTCATCCTTCCTCCACAGCTGATCTCTCGGCAAACAATCGCCCAGATAGATCTCCTCCAGTTTTTTTCTTTCTTTTCTTGGTATTGTTCTTTGGCTTCCATTGTGGCGATATCAATTGGACCATCATTGTTCAGCTCCTTCCTTTTGGCTGCTCACACTCTCCTTCCCGTCTTAAACTCTCGATCACTTCCTTCCCAATCTCTGTCGAAACTTTCTTTTCACGACAAAACTCTCCTTCTAAATAAAAATGAGTCGAACTTCTCATTCAATACACTCACTCTCAGAAGAAGAGAAGATGGGTTTGCTCGACAACAAGTCTGTCTCCGACATTGACAGTGACAGCGGTCGAGATGATCAAGACCACCATCGATATCATCGACCTCACTATGAGAAATGGGCAGGCCCCATTCTCGCCCCCGTCGACTACGTCCGTTCAACCCCTTGGAGAGTCTACCTCGTTCGTTCCGCCTGGTTCTTCGTTCCTAGCTATCTTCAGGGACGACATGCGAGGGAACAGATTCGACCAGCCAAGCTCGCTCCTACAGCCTACCTCGACGGCATGCGAGGTGTCGCCGCTCTTGTCGTTATATTCTGTCATTTCTTTTATCAAGCCTTCGTCATCGCCAAGGGCTGGGGCTGTGACGGTCAACACTACAACTTTCTGAAGCTACCAATCATCCGATTGTGGTACCAGGGTCCTCCAGCTGTCTGTCTTTTCTTCGTCATCTCGGGATATGCTCTGTCTTACCGGCCTCTTAAACTTATTCGCAGTCGAAACACCCAAGACTTTTCGAACGCCATGAGTTCCCTGATATTTCGACGAGGTATCCGTCTCTACCTGCCTACGGCCATCTCCACCCTCATGATTGTCTCCTTTATCCGTATGGGCTTCTACGAACAAACACGAGCATTTGCCATGGACCGTACTTTTATGAGGAATGTCAGGGAACCTCATCCCTCGCGGCTCAAAACAAACTATGCTCAGTTCGCAGATTGGGCAAAGGATATGTTCAAGTTCGTTCACGTTTTCGGTTGGAAAACCCACGGTGGAAGTACCAGTAAGTCAACCCATTCATTTACATGATTAGCCCTGCTAACCATCTACCAAGACTATGACCAACATCTGTGGACGATCCCTGTTGAGTTTCGATGCTCACTTTACCTTTTCCTAACCTTGATGGCCACTGCTCGACTTCGAACTCGATACCGTTTCATCACAGTTGCCAGTATCATGTTCTTCACCTATAGAAACTCACGTTGGGAGTTTCTCATGTTCCTTTGTGGCATGGTCCTTGCTGAGATTGATCTCATCCGTGGTGCTCATGTGTCGCCTCCTGCTCTCCCAATCGAAGAGAAGACTCAATCCACTAGCTCTCCCTGGTACCAAGGCGCGTTCTGGGCAATGTTCAGCATCGTAAGCCTTTACCTCATGAGTCAGCCCGACCAGGGAGGCGATAAAACACCAGGATGGATCTACCTCACATCCTTGATTCCTAAGTGGTGGGCGGCTGAAAAGTACAGATACTGGCAGTGTACCGGTGCTTTCATGTTTGTCCTCGCGGTGAGCCGTTCGCCTAACTGGCAGCGCGTCTTCAACTCGGCTTTCGTCCAGTACCTTGGCAAAATTTCTTATGCCATGTATCTTATGCATGGACCCGTCATTCATGCATTTGGGTATCACTTCGAGAAATGGGCTTATGGTGTGACAGGCACTGAAGGACACCAATTCACTGCCGGTTTCGTCCTGAGCTCCTTTTTCGTGATCCCGACTATCTTTTGGTGGGCAGATGTCTTCTGGCGGGCAGTCGACATCCCCACAGTCAAGTTTGCCAAATGGTGGGAGAACAAGCTCACGGTCAAGTCAGACTAGAGACGACGGTACCGAAAGAAAACTGATTCGTGATATTTGGCGTTTGAATGTTAGCGTTCCATAAAGATTGGGTCTACAGAGGCTGGTCTTCATAAGAAAGACCCATTGCACGGCGTTCAGGTGGTTTATTTCTATCATACAGGAGACAAAAGCGTCCCTGTATTGATGCCAAGAGAGGTCCAGGCCTCATACGCAGTTGCTAAAACAGAGAACTATTAGATCGGTTTGAGATTTGATGTGTGGGTCCGAGATAAACAGAAGAAATTATCCAAATTGTATATCTAAATTGATCTGTTACATATATGTCTATGTCTAAATACATAGTCCCCTGAACTCCTTGCTGCCGTGTATATATAGTGACATGATACATGCCGTTTATCTAGTATCACTGGATCGCACATAGACCTGCTTGCCTGCTACCCAGGTCTCTCTCACTCTGAGCGTCCGCAAATCCTCTATATCATAAGATTCAATGGGTTTGTCAAGAACCAGCCAGTCAGCCAAAGCCCCCTCGCGAATAACACCAGCACGGCCATCAAGAAAGGCGCCATAAGCAGGTGCTCCAGTAAATCCCCACATGGCCTCATCCAAGCTCAATGTCTCTTCTGTGTGCCAGCCGTCGGGACTGTCGTCGGTCCCGCGACCGGTGTGAGGACTGCGACGGGTTACGGCGGCGTAGATACCCTGGAAGGGGTTGGGAGGTTCGACGGGGAAATCGCTGCCTAGAATAGGTCGAGCGGGGAGAACAGAACGCATGCGGTAGGCAGAGGACAAGAGACGGTCTTTTCCAAGGCGAGCGAGGGCGTACTTCATGTCTGATGTTGCGTGGGTGGGTTGAATAGAAGGGATGATGCCGAGGGAAAGAATACGCCGTTGGTCATCTGGATGGATAATCTGTGCATGTTCGATGCGGAAGCGATGACGAGATTGACAAGCAGCACGAGCTTGAGTCTGATCCTGGGCCTCGTTTGTAGACTGGCCCGATGTTGAAGGGGAAGCGTCTTGAGCAGTGGCCTCGTCAAGACACTGCTGGACGAGAGCCGCCTCGAGAGCGTCAACAGCATTTCGATTGGCGAGATCACCAATAGCATGGATGTTGACCTGGTAGTCGTCGGCAGCCCAACTTCGAGTCACGTCGGTGAGGGCAGATGCGTTGATGAGGAGTGAGCCAGACGTCCAGGGGTGGTCTGAGTATGGATCGAGCATGGCACTGCCCCAGCTTCCAAGGGCACCGTCTATCCATGGTTAGTTATCAGTAAAGCCGTTATATTGTAAATACTTACCTGCGAATAGCTTGACACTCCGGACTGCAAAACGGTCGTCATCTCGTGCGTACTTGACAGCCACTTCTGGACAGTACGAGTTTCGCTGAGGGCATTCTAGCATGGCATATACACGAAGAGTCCAGTCATCACCTGACGAGAGCTCGTTGAAAAGAGCTAGAGTATCTGGAGTTGCTCCAGCATCGTGCATGCCGACAAGACCAACTTCGTTAAGACGCTTCATGGCGGTCTTGACTGTTCGAGCCTTGAAGTCCCGGCCTGGTTGTGGCCAGATGGACATGACCAAGTCCATGGCATTATCACAGAAGACGCCCATGCCAGGCTCTCGAATTATTTCGCCTCCTGGGACTATCTCAGGCAAATGTGGGAGGAGATCGAGAACAGGCTGGGATACCCAAGTGCAGTGGACATCAATGCGGTCAAGCATGAGATAGACGTTGCTGAGCTCTGGATCCTGGGCAATATCGGCCTGTTGAACTGCTTAGTATGTGGAAATGTATAATTGGATAGAGTTACTTACCGCTGTAGGCATGCGTCCAAAGAAAGTCTGATCCCATCCAACACCACGAACCCAGTTGTCCTTTGATCCAGCTCCAGGGTTAGCAGCGATATAGTCCTTGATCCTAGTCCGCACCTCCTCAAGGCTCTGGGCACCAAACAAGTCAACAGAGTGTAAAAACTCTCCATATTGAAGCAAGTGACCATGTCCATCCCATAGTCCTGGAATCACATAGCCATCTATGGTTGCCTGATCCGCATCTCTTGGACCGACGGCTGTAAAGACACCATTTGCAACAGTGAAGCATTGCGCCTCAGCCCGGTCAGAGTCATGTGTCCGGATGGAATTATAACAGTACGTCACCGAATTTTCTTCATCTAAAGCTGTGAGTGGCTGTTGAAGGCGGTATGCGACTGCGAAGGCGACGACTATGAGGGGGATGATAAGCCCCCATCTGATCAAGGGGCCTGGGGCAGCCATTGCATTATTGGGTCAAGGATATTGTATTAGGGCTGATAAGAAATAAGTATAGGGTATTGCATTAGAACATTGGAATTGTTCAAGTATGAGAAGTGTTGAGATGATATCAGAGTCATGATTTGATAGCT
Source organism: Fusarium verrucosum (assembly GCA_013623715.1). Classification (NCBI taxonomy): domain Eukaryota; kingdom Fungi; phylum Ascomycota; class Sordariomycetes; order Hypocreales; family Nectriaceae; genus Fusarium; species Fusarium verrucosum. Next base: position 34,460 of record JABFFJ010000087.1, read on the forward strand.
GCATGATGTGCATGTTATCGATAAGAATTTGACATTTTGGTGGGGAAGTTACTTGTGGTCATTCACTGACCAAACTTATAAGACCAAGCAGCTATTGTCATCTATATATCTATTACATTCTATCTTCCCTTCTCTTGTACAAGCATGTATTCATGCTATTATCATATATCAAGCCATTTCCCTCGTTACTTGGTGGCCAGGGATTCATACAAGAGTCTTAGCTCCACATCAGTTCATAATAGGCTTAACTGAGCTCATATTGTAGGGTTTTAAGCATGTCACAGCTAAACGAGTTCTATTTCAAGTGATATGTGATCATGGGTATTATTATTGATATGGTTTCAGTGAAGGAATGCTTGGTAGCTGACTCTTACTCAGCGAGTGTCTCGAAAGAACCTCGCCGTGATATACACAAGAACCATTAGTCCATGATGGATGAGAACTTACGATTTAATAGACTCAATCTGACAAAGCGCCACAGGGCTGAATGCTTACTCTGAGTAGCTGCTGTCGAATTTTGAACCGAGCCCTATAAGGATGGCATACCTGGCTGCCACTGTCACCGAGTGTCAGCTTTTCCTGCGGTAAGCTCGTATCTCTCGTCATCGCAACAATAAATTTAAATTTAAAAAGAAATCACCACTTCACCTCTACAATATCAACCAAAAGCAGACGGTCATGGCTCTTTCACGCGCTGACCTGGAGGCCCTCACGGCTATCCACGTCCGAGAGCCCATCCCGCCTACGATCCTCTCCCCGGCCATCAACTCCAAACCTTTCATCCCTACTCGATCAATAATCAACATCCGCGATATTGGCGCCGTCCCCGGCAGCGTCATTCGCCCTGGACGTATCTTCCGCTCCGGAATGCTCGAAGCCGCAGCCTCTGACCCCGAAGCCATCTCGTGGCTCGCCTCCAACGTCAAGACCGTCTTTGACCTCCGCACTACAGAGGAACGCGCTGTGTATCCCAGCCCAAAAGTTCCGGGCGTCAAGTTTATCTTCCACGATCTTGTTGCCGAGTACTCTCAAGCTCCTCCGGCGGATTTTGCTTTTAGTGATGGCAGAACTGCTTGGAAGGAGGAGCTTATGTCTGTTGTTGCGGCGTACAAGCCTTCTATCCGGGCCGTCCTTACGCACGTGAGGGACAAGCCCAACGAGCCCTTTCTGTTTCACTGCACTGGTAAGAAAGCAACCCTGTTATTTTACCTGCAGTGCAATACTAACCACTTGTTTTGCAGCTGGCCGTGACCGCACTGGCGTCATGGCAGGCCTCCTACAGACCCTCGCGGGAACAGAACAAAAGGACGTCATCTTCGACTACATGCTATCACGCATCGGAACTGAGCCAGCACGTGAGCGGCTACTGGCGTATGTCAAAGCGAGCGTTGACGTGGAGGATACTGAAGTGCCTGGTTTTTGGAACATGGTTAGCCTCCGCCCGAGCTTTTGGATGGCTTTTGTTGAGGGTGTCAATGCCCAATATGGAGGATGGGATGGCTACGTGAAGGGTCTGGGCTTCTCTGCCGAGGATTTGCAGACCATCAAGAAGAACTTGAGAGCTTGAGAGGGTCGATCGATGTCTTGGAAATGGTTGTTGGCTATCACATTGAAAGATATCTTACACGACTGAATACCAATCAGAAATGTTGACTCTACAACAAATGACGCTCAATATTCAATAGTGATTCCCATCTCGATCTATTTCTGAGTGTAGTGCCCATCTCCAGCCCTATGACATCACCCCCACGATCCACGACCCCCTGTTTTAGAACCCGTGGACCCTGCATCTTTACAAGGGCCTACAGCCTATCCACCAATCATTCTCCGTTTTATCCCACCTAGTGACGTTTCAGTGCACCTCTACAACGTCAGTTCCGCGAACCACGAACCGATTCGTAGGTTCTCTTTATTTACAATTGCCAAGTTTCTTCAGGGTCCGATATCAAGCCACAAATAATCTTGTTGATCTACGGACACTCAAACACTACTGGTCAGGTTTCCCTGCGCATTTCATCACTGCTCGTAATAAGTGATGCAATAAGATCAAGTGAGTGACTGCATCAAGTTTACTATGTTGCATAGATCTGAACATGTATATAATATCCCTTGGAAGCCACCTTTGAAGATGAATATCATTATCATCAAGACAATCAATACAAGCCACACAAACAACTTGCACATAACACTTCTACCTAATTCACATCTAACAACTCAAACCCAACATGCCTCTTACACACTCCAACCGTCGCTCGGCTCCCCGCCGCTCCATCTTCAGCAGACGCCGCCGTGCCCCAGCCCGCTCTCATCAGCAAACTACAACCACAACCACCACTACTACCACAAAGCCTCGTCGCCGAGGTATGTTTGGCGGTGGTCGACGAACTCATGCCACAACTACTGCCCCCGTTCATCACCACCAGCGCCGACCTTCAATGAAGGACAAGGTCAGCGGTGCTCTCATGAAGCTCAAGGGTAGCCTGACTCGACGCCCCGGTGTCAAGGTATGTTTGAATCCAACCATTATATATCAATTAGATGCTAACTCTTACAGGGTGCTGGAACTCGACGCATGCATGGTACCGATGGCCGTGGTGCTCGTCACCACCGCTACTAAGCATCTTCAATAATACGACATGACATGACACATTAACTCTTACGGAGCGAGGATGCAAAACATCTGACCCTCATGGATACACGTACGAAGGATAATGGGCTTATCCCACACATGTATGATTATGATAGCGTTGATACCCTTAGTGGGAGTTGAGAGAAGAATTGTATAATATGTTCTACCGCTACAAAGCAGTTCAAATCGTGCCCTGTCCCCCACCAGCGGCTTATCTGTTTCAATTTCGTAGTCAACCCGGACTACATTATCCTTGACCCTGCTTCTGTCTCAAATCCGCTCAAAAATAATTGTCCTCACCATTGCCGTTGTGATTGCTGTTCCTGCAGCTACTGTGCGTGTACTTGTTCTCATGAATTTCCATCACCGTTCGCGGACGAGACCTAAAAGTCAAGCGACGGTATCAAGTAAACTTCTCAATGCAGCTCGTCGACATCAGAAGGTGAAACTCCTGCTGGCCGATAAGGAGGCGCCAACCTTATATCCTTATGCAGCTTGATTGGTTTCTGCAGTGTATATGGACTTCGTACCAACTGGAGCACTGATGTCGAAGAACCCCGACGATGATGAGGTCCGCCATATCCTGCCTCTATCAGCTCGTCAATGTTGGTGACGGACAGGCGAGTCAAGCTCAACCTCTTCCTTTCGCATGCCTTGACTGAAGGGCTAATATCCGCGCCTCCCGGTGCAAGTTCATCCAGACCCTGCTGGACAGTCTCAGTGATGTGCAGGTGGGTGTACTGCTGGAATTGGATCTCCAAACTTTCCAGTGCTTCCTTGCTGGGAGACGGGTGCTTCTTCATTCCGTTGGAACCGAGAGTCATCATTGCTCCAGCCTCTCTCTCCCAAGCTTGTCGAGCTTGAGTGACCGAATCAATCAACACTCCTGTGCTATCATCCACGGACCTGCGTCTTGGGCAACGACTTTGAACCAGTCTTTCCCTGTCAGATGTTGATAAAGAGCTCAACTTCTCACTAAATCGCCTCTGTAGAGGGTTTGTGGCGCTGGCTGCGGAGCCGCATTCGCTGCTAGAGGTTGAGGCTCGCTCAACTCGAATCCGAGGTGTCGAAGACCCAACTGGTGTACTGTTCAAGATCCTATCTTCAATGTTGTTGTCAAATCCCTTCTCAGACTCGAATGGGTTGCGCGGCGGAGGTGACGGAGTCCTTGCCCCATCGTTCACCCCCATCTTCAATCGACTTTCGAAGGTTGTTGGAGTGCGCCAGTCATCACCCTCGGAGAATGGATCTTCAATAGGGTTTCCGTTTCTCAGCGATTTGCCGTAATCTGCCAGTGGTTTTCTTTTCACTCCACCTCCGACAATTCTCTGAACTTTCTTTTTGTTGAGGTTATACCCTTCATTCAAGCGGAGCTCAATGTTACTGATTGGGGACAAGTTATCGGGCGAGACTCGTGAAGGAGGTGTAAGAACGATGTTTTTTCGAATCAACTTTTCGCCATCTTGAGCAGAGGCCTTTGGATGAAAGCGGTCCCATGCATTCGAGACTTTGGCCCGCACTTTTGATGGTACCATGCGGGTAAATCTTGAGCTTGAGGAGTTGGCCCGTTGTGGTGACGGTTTAAGGGCATCGGTTGCAGCTAGCATTGCGGCCAGTTTCCCGTTGATTTCCTCGCCATTAGTAGACTCCTCTCTGATAGCGGGAGCACGAGGCTCTTCCGTGGCCCGGATTCTGACATTCTTGTCAACCGTACCAAGCGCCACGGGTGATGAAACTACCAGGTTGTTCGTGGGATGGAACTTCAGAGGATCTAAAGACAATGATCTAGTTGGCCCGTGACGTCGTGGCAAACTTATATTTGTCCGCCTCTGTGATATGTCCCTGCGTAGGCCGGTTGTGGCAGCTCGTCTGGGGACTCCGCCCGGACTCTTTCGTGGTGAAACCTTGGCAGACCGCGAGCTTCGGGCATGTTTATCAGATGGCTTGGGTGGTGTTTTGACTGGTGAAGGAAGATCTAATGGCGAAATTGCTTGGTTACCTCCGTCCGAGAGTGACATGCGTGGAGTTGTGGTCCGGCGCTTTTTGGGAGACGAGTCCTCTTCGCCTTTTGATAGACGCCCGGGGGTGGAATCGTCTAGCAACCAGCTTGCCATTTCTTCCATGGTAAGCGGATCGGCCATTGCTCTCTTCTGGGGGATTCGCTTTGGAGTCTTGCTGGCACTTGGCTTTGATACTATACCACAGTTAGTGTGCTGACATCAGGGAGAAACAATAGAAAGAGGACATACTCAGCGGTCTGGATGGTGATTTATTTAATATATCTCTTTGACGGCGCGATCCCAGAGTCCTTAAAATATTCCTATTTCTTCTCTTGCCATATGTGATGGTAGTTGACATGCTTGATACCTCAAATAGTTAGAACACAATAGTAAGAACGCAGATGAAGTGAATGAGTGGCTTTGGTCAGCGGCGAGTTTTGCAATGAGCGACTGTAGTTGATTCAGTGAGCCCGTCGAGGGAGAGGCAAAATTGAGGGATTCGCAAGTGGACGATGATCAGTGAATACGGTTAAAAACCTTGGCCCTATTTTCCATGGTTTTCATCAGTATTAGATCACCAGAATACCTTCATTTCTCAACCAAAAAGGACTCGTCAGGTCCAAGTATGGGAGACGTGATGATGAAGGATAGAGTTGTGAATTTTGGCTGTGGAGGAGGGGGATACTCGAGGGAGGATGGGAAGATGAGACGAAGAAGTGAAGAAGGTTGCTCACATGTGACGACACATGGGGTTTCAATTAATAGGAAGGTGCGGTAGTTCCCTGAAATGCTTTGAGGAAGGCAGTGGGACGGGACTGCGATGCTGCGATATCGGGCTAAATTCGACTTCACTGCCTGCCAGTGTCAGCAACAGTTCTCAGTTGACTTTCTTATACGTGAGGCTTGGCGGACCTCATATGTACATTAAGAGGTCTGAAATCTCAGATAGGAGGAATCGTTCCGTAACAATCCTATCTACCAAGGTGCCTACCCATCTAAAGACTTCGGCATCAACAGTATACGCCCCTCAATCTCCTCAATAGCCATCTGCAGCACAAGCACACGATTACCGTCATACCTCAAGACCATAGTACTATGACGCCTCTTGGTTCTTTTTCTTACCGTAACTAGCTTCAATATCAACATCACCATGCAATGTTGCACTGCAGATTATGTATGTTCCAGATGCGATTCGTCGATAGTCACTCGCTCGGAGCCATGCTTCCCCTGACTTATATCAAGCGACTCGGGAGGAGAAGTGTTTAAGAGCCAGACAAACCCCGACACTGACCCGGACATAATAGGCCTCCGAAACAGATATAATTTACTTATTCCTGGTTGCTCTTCTCAATTTGAAAGTATTTGGTAGAGCTCTGAGTACGAGTTTGTTTCTTTCATAAGTCATCGTAACTCTCCCTCGAGAGCGAATAGGGTAAGTTGCCAAACACAAATTTATATACATAAACGTCATCTCCGGCAAACAATATCAACGTGAGCTTCGCAATTAGGAAATTGTAGCTTGAGACAATTCCATCCCTCTGCTCGTGCAACTCGGCAACCTCATGCTGAAAACACAACCCGAGACTTGTAATGGGGACTCGAACAACATGGTTATATCGGCAGAGCTTTCGAAAATCGCTAATTTTCTCCATTACTATCCGAAACATTGTTTCAAAGTGCATCATTGACCTTGAAAAAAATATTTTATCTCTAACAAATAGATGATCATTCCTTGCTGGATGTTGACTTCCATGTCGTCGATGTAAAAGCACGTGATGCCACAGCCACAAGAGCGGAATGTGTGTGGCTGTCAACGGTTTAAATCGTGGCGCGGATTTGCATCATCGTGAGCTCGCCAGACATCCAGAAATTTCCCACTCGAACGACGGATCACCTGTTATCAAACAACTCCGAGGGAACGACGAGGAACCAAACACAATTGCGGTTTACAAGTCGAATCCCACGAGTCACGATGCTTTGATTGTGAATCCGGACAGTTTCCTGCACTTTGAAACCCTCGAATCCGACGTATTAACTCCGAAAGCTCCGACTAGTTACGAATAATTATCGCCTCTTGTCCGCCCCGACCCATCACGAAGTTTCTCAACAACGTCCTGCTCGATTTGGAGGGCAACTAACTTCTTCTGGTCACAAAGCCCTCGCTTACTTGGAATCATGTTAAGACAGGGAGTTCGAGGCGTGCGTGCGCCGCTACGAGCCTTTAGCCAGCCATCTCAACAAGCAGCCTGGAATGGCGCATGGAGGAGGCTATTTACATCACAGACGCAGAATCAGACCACGCGTCAGCTATGGAGATGGAGGACTGTTCCTTGGGAGGGTATGATGGCCAGGCTAAGGAGCACCCGCTTCGGGTCTGGTTCTGCGACGACACCAGGCACGCTCCAGGGCGTGCTGAGGCGTGGATTTCGATTTACCACAAAGCGCAAGTCAAACAAGGGGCCGACCGTTGATCAGGCCGAGGAGCCAAAGGGCCTCACCGCCAGGCTCAAGAAACTCACAAAGGAGTATGGCTGGGTGACGGTTGGCGTTTACCTTGGGTTGACCGTTCTGGATTTCCCTTTCTGCTTCCTGTTTGTTAGGATGGTAGGAGCTGAGAAGATCGGTAAGATATTGCCGCGGCCTTGCACAGATCCGGCGATGGAGTTGTGCGGGTCTTTGTTCTCAGAGAGGTTGTTGCTAATGTGTGCCGCGGGCGGGATTAGGTGAGGTCGAGCATCGTGTCATGTCGTCAATCAAGCAGATGATCCCCGATAGTGTTCGGGAGGGCTGGCACACATACTGGCGGTCGTTCAAGAAGGCTGAGGCGGGAGCCCTTGGCGATGACGATATCAGTGACAAGATGGAGATGGCCACATGGGGTGTCGAGGAGGCTCAAGAACGCAATCGCGCCGATGCTAGTAAGTGCAACCATTGGATTTTACCCCTGGGCGCATGCAGAAGATGCTCGCCATGGCTTCAAATCACTTGTGATGTGTGGGGGATGAGAGCGTTTGATCAGTCGGTGAGAAAGGCTAACGACTCAATCTCTGCTCCAGGCTTAGCAACACAGTTGGCGCTGGCGTACGCCATTCACAAGACCTTCATCTTTGTCCGAGTGCCATTAACGGCCGCTCTAACGCCCAAGGTCGTCAAGATTCTTCGATCATGGGGCTATCAGATCGGAAAGAAGAAGGCTTAATTAGCTGATTTGATGAGATGGCATCATGTTGGTTCCAGACTGGAAACCGACCAAGCCTCCAACGACAGAAACGTTCCATTTCTGAAACGCCTGGACTGGAGGCAAGCCACTCACGCGGCACTTGTATAATTAGTGTAGGAGTTGGACCGGTTGATAGATAGATAGATAGACTTGACTGGATAGTACAATACCTAACTCTGAAGAAAACCAGTGGCCACGTTTCTTGTGGCTGAATTACGGCGGATGAAACGCCTGGAGGCATCGGATAGCCTGTGTTGGGCAAACTCGGGTGCGCCGAGCCAGTGATCGGCCAGGAGAAGCACCGTTGTTGGACGTTCATTCAGGAACTGGCTTCGGATAGCATAAGCCATCAAACTCTAAGCAAAGGCGTCGAATAGGAGTGACCTAAATCATACAATAAAGAATAGGCGAGAAGAAGCGCAAACTTGCAATAATGAATAAGGGTCGTAAGAAGGATAGTGCGCCGATAGATCTGCATCGGCAACGTTTTGCGCAACGCCATGCATGTAGGGGGGGGTTGTTTGAGGTTCTCACGAGATGGCGGCTGAAGCTCCAGAACGGGCCTCGAAACGCCAAGACATGACGAACCAAGGGGGGCGTAAGTAAACAGTGGACGACACGAGAGAGTAGAGAAGGCAGCTAGAAGTTCGTTCTGGAAGGGCCGTTAGCAGTGGATTTTGGTCGCCTGTCTCAACCATGTTTGACCCACGATTACACGATTCAGGCTGGATAGTAAAGTTTCGGTTGCCCTGGAAGGATCCTCATGATTTCGGGGCTCTGGAAAAGACTGGAAAGAAAGCCGTTGGAAGGAGTGGGGATCTACCGATGGTGCCAAAGTAAAAAGACGATACCTGGATAGACAGGCATTGTTGGACATATCCGTCTGTCCATCCATAACTGGGGCTAAGACCGGACGCTCATGTTTCCGTTGATCCATCCATCTATGCATGACAGACAGTCAAGGATCAAAGATCAAGGTTCAGGCAACAGTGAAAGGCCCCTGGCAGTGTCCAACCTAGGTAGGCAAGATTTTGAGACAGAGAATTGGGGCGGGCTTTAGATACCGGGAATAGCGGTTAAAGATTGTTTCGAGTGCCTGATTTCTTGTCTATTTTGATGGACGTTCGACTGTGGAGACAACCAGGGTTGGAGCTGTTCCGCGGTTGTCGTCGATGAGATGCATGCATATATGGAGTATTGTGAGCATTGACCAGTAAGTTTGGTGTTGAATTGGTTGGAGGACAACCTGACAGCTGGCTGAGCTAGGTAACTTTACAGGTATGAGTATGTACTGTCTACCACCAAGGTATAGAGGAAGGTTTCACTGATACGCAAGACATTGAACTGGGCCTTGATATTCGTAGACTACCTAGGTAGGTTTACGAATAATCGACGCCAAGGGGTGCGATGCTCACCTGAAGTCTATCACTTCGCCGTGACTATTCACCGTTCACCATCAATTTAGTGTTTGCTGCTTCTCTTTACTTTCTTCCTTTCTCAGGCTTGAACCCTGAAACGTGAGCCGTTAAGATGAACCGTGTGCTGTGCTTATTGTGTCAAACCCAAGATGGCAATCAATTCGCGGCAGTAAAATCAGCCAACGGTTGGTCGACCGTAAGATAAAAAGCCAAAAGTTGACTACCAACGTACGTATGTTCATACATGACAATCATGATTGCCCCTAACTACCAGGGGATCCCTGAAATGATCAACCCAACGGCTCAAACAAAACGTGGAGCATCCATTTCACGTACTACGTATAATGCAGTTGTAGGTACCGTAAAGGCTTAGTATGCAAACATGGAGCATAAAAAGCAAGGAGAACAATTGGGTCCCGAGAAATAGAGTTTGGCGATGAAGCAGTGGTGGATACACCCAAGACAGTAGCGGACGGTTCGTGGAAATTGCTCGACAGGGCCGGTGGGAACTCAACTTGATGGGATTCAATAGTGACAACCTTGGCATCGCAACACAACGTCAGCAGAAACTGAAATGAGAGTCTGTGTCTAATCTGTCTGGCTCAATCATCAGGCGGTGGTTCAACCTACATGGCCACAGTACAGTTTAGATCATAAGTTACCATGTGAAAAAGACATGGCCCCTATTCTGCCAAGCCCGAGTAGTCGACCGCTGTAGGTAACATCGCCAGTTGTAAGATGATAAGTGATATGATATCAAATTCAAGCTGGTCCTGATTCGTGACTTTGCCGCTCCATCAGACGGGAATCTTATGTAGTTGGGCCGGCGCGTATGTCCAGCCAATTTCCTTCTCCTTCAACGTGTAGGGCAAGGCTAACAGTGGATATCCATATGTAGCTCCGGAGCTTCAGGGCAGGGCAGGGTTGGCATCGACAATCACATGGATCATGATCCCCCACATGAGTTTTTCGGAACAAAGAGATCTATCTGGAGCGGAATAGGTTGTGGTCCACTGCGGAAGAGTACCGAGCAAACATTCAAGAGTTCGCCGTGAATAGTCAGCAAGAGTAGCAAACATTCAAGAGTTCGCCGCGAATAGTCAGCAAGAGTGTGTATGTATATGCATTGTATTCATTTTCGACTAAACAACAACGCCTTGGTGTTGTGATATGATCAACAATGAACCAGAGAACAAAAAAAATATAACAAAGCAAACAAATGGCCACTGTTGGTTGTGGCCAAGGGTCACAGGACGTGCTTATGACGACGTTGAGTCGAGAGAAGATGGAAATGAAACTGGGAATAATAGTGCCGCCCAGTGGAGGTGTCACTCTGATCGCTCCTAGCTTGATATCTTGGCGGATCCCTATTAGGCGCCCCTACTGAGACTCACAATCACGGACAAGCACGCACTCACTCTCATGTTTTGATAGTCTCTTCACATGCCCAATAGTCTTGGTCTAGCGGCACGACAATGGGCAGAATAGGGGCGGATAGAGAAAAACTTGTTCTTGTTGGGTATTAAACTTTGCGGTACCAAAAAGCTGGAACCTCTGTAATGATATGTCTCTCTAGAAAGTCAAATTTTGGGGTCCGAAAAAAGGTACGAGCTCGGCTAGAGCCTACCTAAGTAACAGGCGGTAAGTTGTGTCGTGGGTCTCTTGAAGAGTTGCAGTATTAATTTAGGCTGCCGATGATGCCTTTAGTTTGTATCACTAGACAACAGCCCGGCTACGGAAATTCGGCCGAGCGGGATCCTCATGAGATATACTACGGACTACGGAGGACAAACCCAGCAGAATCTCCATCCATCTCAGTCGATACGACGTGTTTTATTTTATTACTGGGGTGAGTAATATGACGATCTAAGGCAGGGCTGACTCAATGGAAAGTCCGCCGCCAAGGCACCAGAGCCGGGTCGCCAAATTAGATACTACATATGCACCACTTGGAAATATAGTTCAGGATAGCACAGACTAGGCAAGCAAGCGCCCCTATCGTCAAAGACAAGCGCGTGACAGAGGCGCGAAGCAGTGCATACATGCCACAGGAGAATGAGCACAAAAAAGAGTCGGTGAGAGATTTATCACCACCACCATCATCATCATTATCGTCACTATCACCACCACATGCAGCCCAGATTTGTTGTGTTGTCGTGACAAGCACGGGAAAACAACCCGTTAGACGGGCAAACACCATCTACGCCGACGGTTGGCAGAGACACAGAGAATTAGAGTTTTAGGCGAAGTCGTCTCAGTCGTCGTGGGAAATAAAACCATCCATCCATCACTATCAGAAAGGGAGGGTCCGAGGTGCATGTCCGGGTCGGGTGGAGAAGGACGGAGATTGTGGGTCAGCAAAAGCGGAGACCCGGCGCGACAAGCAAATCCGACACAACTACTACTTCCTATGTAAGTTTGCAACTCGGCTGCTCAATATACGGACTGCCCAAGCTTGTCAATGCCAAACAGAGTATCTCCGTATATTGAGGCGGAGATTCCTTAGAATCATGCAGGCTCAAAGCTTGAGCAAGGGGGGGCAGACGGCGAAGCGTAGGTAGAGTTTATGCTGTGCTGCAACCCAAGCCAACCAAAGCATCGATTTGTTGGAGAGAAGAAACACGTATAAACCCTAATTTCGGATCACTATGCACATATAGAAAAATGTGCGAATGGCCAAAACAAAGGGTCGACCAGCAAGAGTCACCAGACTAAGTGGCCTGTTTCTTGGCCTGACTGACTGTCTGCATGCATAACATACATGCAATTGTTCTTTCGCTGTCTCATGTCTCATGTCTGCGGCATGATGATGGCGTGGGGTTTGCTGCATTGCATTTCCGGCGCATCGCCGTCAAATTGTTAAATGCTCTACCGTGATTGGTCCCAGCATGGCTGTCAACGGTGCCTCTGGGTCTGGGGCACCCATCAGATTTGACGTGATGTCATGATATTATGCTAACCCCAACCCTGAAATATTTCGTAAAGTCAATATTTTGGGTAGAAGAAGGAAAACTCTCTATTGACTTTTCTTACTGGTCCCAAAGTCTGAACTCTCCATGCCTGAGGAATGAATCGACAGGGACCAAAGCCAAAGGAATGGGCCATGGCTTGTTCTGAGAGGCAAAGGGAGGCTTGGTACCGGTAATAGAAAAGATCCAGAAGAAGCATAGTGGGTATAAGGGTCTTTCTCTGACGCCAGGTCGATGGCGCCGTTGACCGAGATCTTGGGAACAACTCCAGCCAGTGCAGGACACGTAGGGCTGTCCCGAGCTGAGCTGAACATCGCAGGGAGTTGAAAGATGCTGCCTGGAGAATTATAGCTAGGGAAGAGACGGGGGCTATGACAGACAGCAAGCTTTCACAAGATTATCTAGATAACTATCAAAGGCTACTACTGACTTACTTTGACGGGTTTAATGAGAGCTAATTCACGCCTCTAATTTATTGTCCAAAACTTAAGCAGTCCACGGTCTTCACCGCATTTTTAAAAAAGGACCCAAGCGACGTAATTGTTTTCTATAGATGATAAAAGTCACAACCAACACACTTCACCATCACGAGAGTATAAGACGGAGGGGCCTCATTCGGGACTCAGAAGTAGTTAGCTGATCGCTAGGTGCCGAACCTCACCTCACGATAGGGCCCTGTACCAAAGTCTATCGTGCTGAACAGGGTACTAGTGCACCACTAGTGTCTCTCTTTTAGGTCATTGGTAGGAGACGATGTACTTGCCTTCTTGCCGCGTTATGGGGCAAAGGTCAGGTACCTGACGGCTTGGTTATTGCCTATGACCTACTAATCGAGTAAGCGCCACTTGAGCCCATACCAAGAGAGGTAAGGTACCTATCTCAGATATCCGTAGTGAACACCCCGCTGGGACTTTCTTCTTCCATCAGGTCTCCAAGAAGATGATGCACGAACGAACTATCTACCTTGGCATCAAAGAAAAGAGGCAACAAGAGAAACACGGGACAAAGCACAGGTGAGTGAGTGAGAAGCAAGCATCAAGAACAAACCATCTCGAAATAGCAGTTCATCAGCATCGGTTGAATTTCTCGGTGCAACTTCATTACACAGAACTGACTAAGACGTCAATCAGACAGGGCCCATGGACGGATCATGCTACGGACGGAACAAGGCCTCCACTATGGCATCTCCATCACGCACGGGTTGTAACCAAAATCTAAAGTTGACCAGCAGACCAGAATGTGTGCCTATTCGAAACATTATTAACGTTATTGTGTGCATGTATGTACATACACACGGGACGCATAACGAACGGGACAAGACAGCATGGGCCAGACAAAACTCCACTCCGCCACAACTGACAACTGTCAATGTGTCAGGTCATGAACGCTACGCATGCTGATGATCCTTCACAGTTGACCACCCGCTCAGCTCTGCTCTGCATTGCATTGCATCGATTGTATTGGTGTCTATGGCATAAAGAAGGGACGGACGGCTGCGTTATCGAGATAATCCAAGACGGGTCCAAGATGTTGTCTCACGCCACCGTTGGTCTACCCAGATCTGCTTCAGATCTGCGTACAGGTACGGCTACAGCTACAGAAGACACTGCAAGTCCATTAGTAATTCGTCAATCAACCACCAAAACTGGCCGGCCCGTGGCCATGTCTGATGCCTTGAGCCCGGAGCCCGGAGCCTGAAGCCTGTTGATCTGCCTGACCCTGTGTTTGGTGCAAATAGACTTTGGGTCCGCCTCCTGGTCTCTGTATACATCCATACACGATGTACGTACACTACGGCGAGGTTCTCGTTCTGGCGTAGCCGCCCTTTTTGCCTTTCATCTTTTGCTTTGTCTATTCTACTTGGATCGCTTTCCTTGGTTGGCTGGCTGGCTGGGCCAATACCCTTTCTGGACCCACGGCTTACCTTTTACACCCCGAGGAAGCAAAACCTTAAAAAGAAAACCAAAATTGTCAACCATACACCCAATCAATCCCCCTTACTTAGCCTAAGTATGTATGTATGTACTGAGTACGGAGTACCCCTTCTCTGGCGGAGTTTTGACTTTTTCGTTTTTTTACACCCCTGCTTCGATTTTTGTCGGCCGTCCCCTTTTTTCGCCAATTCTCTTCCTACTCTGTTCTGTTCTACCTACCGGTTCCCTCTCACAATATACAGTTATGAGGCTTCTAATCATACACCCCTGTGAATGGACCAAGCCGATCATAGCAAGGACGATGGCGGCGGCGGCCAAAGGGGCAACGAAAAGTGGAATATACACAAGAAAGCCAAACTACGTAACGCGCGGTCAATGACAGAACCAGACAGACAGACACAGGCAGACAACTCTGTTATCCTATCGACACCATGAGGGGTGGTTACGAGACGAATAAGCTTGTCCTTGATCCAAAGCCGAGAACTCTCCCTGTTCCGTCCAGCTGGTTCTTACGATTGCATCTTGGTATAAAGGAAAGCCGTTTACTCCGGATTCCTGGGTCAAGATTCTATTTGGACTATCTATCTATCTATTCCATCACTCCAACAACATCGTCAGCTAGGCTGTTCAACTTGGAGTCTATTTTGCTCAGCTTTGATCGACGTGTTTAGAGTTGCATTATCATTTAGCATTCAGTCTTATTACTGCCTACCACTCGTATCAATTACCTGTCATCGACAAACGTACATCGACTACCCTTGCTGCTCTCCGTCACCAGTCACACAGACAGGACAAGAAAGGAAAAAGACAAGCCAGAAGAGAACAAGGACAGGGCCGTTTACCAGGATCAAGCTGACAAGGGCCGCAACCACCAAAAGACCTTTGCCTTCCTACACCTACATCCGACACAGGTGATTGCAACTATCCGTGCTGGTGTAAGACATACGCCAACTCAAAATCCCCGAGACGGACGGATCGAACCCGTGTCTACCACCTGCAGACGACTGACCGAGCACCATCATTACCTGCTACTGTACATATATACATACATACAGGTCTACCACCCACGAAGTGTACATACACACATACACACACACATACATCCATCCCGCGCGCACTACCACTACCGTTCTGGAGCAAACCTTCAGGGCAACCTAGCTGCCTCTCAACCCCTGTCGCAACTCGGCCCACTTGAGACGTTGTTCCAGATCTTGGACAGGCATTAACATCATCACCAGCCTGTCAACCCACACGATCCACTCGCCCCCCTCCCTACTGTACCCCATCCTGTCTGTCTCTCCACTTGTCTAAGTTACCTACTTTCCACAAGGGCAGCTCTATTTCCAGCTCCTAGCCTGGAAATCTCTCTTTGATACATGCGCGACTCGCCTGCATCAACCCCATCCACCTCGCCGGCTTATATTAGACATACAAGTACTACCATGATGTCCATCGCTCCCCAAGAATTTCAGCACCAGCCTTATTACTATCTTCCCTACCGTCCTGTCTCTTCTCAACGACAACAACACCAACACCATCAACAACAACAACAACCTCAGCAAGACCTTGCCTACTTCACCTTCACCAATCTTAACAACTCACCAACACTTGACACCGTCGCCATGGCTGCTCCCTCCGCTCTCAGTGCTCGATCCCAACAAGATGCCAGTGTTGCACAGGCTCTTGAGATTGCCCGTGAGAGTCCTGATGGCTCCTCGGACCCTACCATCAGCAAGATCCTCGAGGCTGCTCTGACGCGAGTCTGGGACAAGGTGCAAAGGCATCCCGACTCTTATGTCATGACCCGAGACGAGTTTGCTGTCTTCAACTTCTTTCAGTACCGCTTCACCGGCAACAAGACGGCAGTGAGCGCACGAAAGCGATACTGGGACAACACTCACGCTTGATCGCCCGCTAGGATCCTGTTTACATGTAGTGGCTCTCTATCCGGCGCACTTTGCTCCGCAAATCGACGCATGAAGAGCTATCTACTCACACGCATGAGCGGCCAGCACGTGGACGCCGTTGAAACGCTCATCAGAATTGGGTTTTCTATTCCTTCGCCAACGACGATGCGATATTCGACCACCAAAGCCCATACAAACCCATTCACAATACCCTTACCCATCCCTATACCCACAGAGTCAACCAAGCCTTGCCAAAAACCGACTACAATATCCGAATTCCCGAATACCTGTTATTACCCACTGCCCAGCTCTGTCTACATGCGCATTACCAACAAGCGAGAGCTGAAACCTGAGGGCTCGTGCCAGAGATAGGCAGCCCGTCAAAGATGACAGAAGCATATGGGCGGCGCAGCAGAGGAACAAGCACGGAGACCCATGCTTGTTTCCTCTTCGCTTGGAACGGGCAAGTTTCCCGACTGTGTCAAGCAGCATGCATGACTTGTTATATGACGTTGGCGACTCCACAACACAAGTCATGGCCACTCTCTAAGGATTCGGCTAAGCCATCAACTATATTATGGAAACGGAGAAGACGAGGGAGAAGGGAAATGGAAAGAAGCGATGACCACAATATCGACTCCACCAGATGGTAGGAAACCCTGCCCTGCCTGGAAGATCCGCCACAAGCCTTCAAGCCAAACCCTGGTTCCTGAGCCTGTCAGTTAGTCGAGTGGGGTCTTGAAACAAGCATCGCGTCCCATCCATCGTTCGCATGGCGCCCCGCTCTCTCGCTACTATTCGGATTCGGTCATGTGTGGTTCCAATCTCCGACAGATATCTCCAGTCAGTCTCTCTCTCTTTTGAGGGTCTCCTTGTGTTGTATTCTATGCAACCCATCCTGTCATTTCTCGCAGGGCTGCAGGCACAACCACACCATGCAGTGGCGCGACGACGTGGCAGGGAGTGGCGCTCTCATTTGCTTAGAGCTTCTTTCAACTATGGCCAACTACCCGATTCCTTGACTCGTGAGGTTAAGGTCCGCGTTGCATCGCCTCGCCCTATTGACGATATTGCGGGCCGTTAGGCCTTTGGGCAGTCTCTTATTGCTCCAACGCCTGTCAGTTGAACTTTGTACCTGACTCGTTGACACTTCGATCTGTTCGGACAGGGCACTTTCTGTTAGGGTTCTTGATCTTCACCATTCCCCTTCTGGTTTTCTTCTCGGGCAACTTTCTTCGACTGCAGGCAGTCAGTCACCTGCGCCTCTAAAACCGCTACATGCAATTTTGAATTTTCGAGTCATGTCATGGATACCTCTTTGAATAATAGCCCGTCTAGCCCGTACATCTATCTGCATTGGTTATTCGCTTTATCTTCATCATTTTCTGCATTTTGTCTTTGAAAGAGTTGTTGTAAAATAGAAATACCATCCAGCGTATCTTGGCACGCATATAGATCAATTTATGAAATCATGTTACATCAAACCCATTCTTAAACTTGTGTCTGTCATGTGAATCGTTACAATCAATGCCACACGATTGCTATGTGTATTGCCTCACATGGTGTTGGATCGTCGTCCCATCGTGCTATCAGGCTCACAACTGTGACTACATACATTAGTGCCCAACTGCTTTTCTCTCAATGTCCTTTCCTCGACCGTAAGTGGAGGAATCCTGTGCAGGGCGCAAACCCAATTCTTGATTTAGAAAGGAATAGCATTAAGCAGCGTCAAACTTAGTGATTTTTGTTTACGATATAACCAAACGATTCTCAGCAACGGCTCGGGTGTCACGTCTCTGAGTTTGACCTTCCATCACAATTCTAAAGCTTCTCACTAGGATCCCCAGCCCGGAGTTTACTTACGAACCGAAGTGCAAGTCAAGCCATCTCCGCCAAAGTTTATCTACGTATGTATTCATCTAATAAGCTTTATCGAACGTGTCCCGAATCCGGCCGAGTCTGATTCTTGGCAACGACGGGAACAGAAGCCCCGCCGTTATAAATGCCGCCCCGTGATCTCGGAGCCGGCGTTAATCTTCAACCCCCGCTGTAACTCGTAGTATTGGGCTGGCGCGAACACGTCTAGAACATCCACAGTCATGACAACCTGGTAAGCAGCATGATCCAATAATGGGCATTTGCAAGGTCATCGAAAAGTAAACTTCCACCTGAAGGCGTGGTCGGACATGGGTTGGATTGTTGTGGTCAGAGTTTGTGTGATGGCGATATGTATGCACACTCGTGCCAGTAGTAAGCCTGCTGCACAACCTCTGAACTTGTGGTGAATTTCTTTGCGTTGTTACATAGATCAGGGAGGCTCGGATGATCTGCAAGGTCTGAAGGAATGCCATATCTGCAAAATGGGTAACTTAGATCATGCTGAGGCGTTCTGCTTGAGCAGCACCTCCGGTTTTCTTTCTTCTCTCTTTCTCCCCCATGTGTTGCTTTGAAGAGACTGTCTCCATAGTAATTAATGAGATACAGTATGGTCCTCACAACACGAGTTCGGACAAGGTCAAACTCGTACGAGATTATGGCATCGGATCCCGGCGTTGAAAAGAGTGTCATCTTCAATAACGTCGCGCCACGAGATTACCCTTTCCAGAGACTCAGCAACACGAGTAGATTAGTCGCTGCTGAAATACTGTCTCTATGACAGCACCGTCACAGAACGGGCGCCAGATCAGGGAATTACGCTTGGGCTGACAACCACCATAGCATCCTGTCCGGGTTGAGGGAGGGACAAATAGAGTTCAGCTCTGAGCCACTGATGCTCCTCCCTGTGCGACATGGTGACCAAAACTGGACAGCGGCCGCTCGATAAATCATCTCAAGCTATCGGAGAAAGGACGTTGAAGGCGCCTGCGCCAATAAAGTTTATCTTCAGGCTATTAGCAGACCCAAAGCCAAATACACCCGGTGTTAAAGCCAAGTTTTGAGCTTTGTGTTTCCTAACATGGTGGGCTTTCCTTGAACCAATGGGCATTTTGGTTGACTTACGACATTGTATGTTGTGCATTGTATGTTCCTGGATGACCCAGCAAGTGACTAGCTCGATCTTGTGAGGGCTTGTCGGTGATCTCAAGCCCTTAAATCGGAGCATAGATTTGATCATAGCAAGTTTGAATTCGTTGGATCCTGGTCACCTATGTCTGAAGAGGGCAATTGTCTCGTTGCATTGCGCGTCTTCTTGCCTTCATTTCAGGTAAACTTCATAGACAAGAGAGCCAGCAACGCAGTAAATCCCAGTGATATGAACTTGTCTTGTATCCACTTCTCTCAACAACTGGGTATGGTATTCCTTTTGGGGCTTGGGAAACTCTTGGTATGGACGCTGATGCTTCGAAACAGTCACTCTCGATTGTCTCGATCTCGTGATCATCTGTCTGCTGCCTGATATCCGATTGTGACGCCTGCTATACCGTAGTGCAAAAAGTTACGCAAAAGATAGGTGCCCTAACTTTGAGCCCCTGTGCCAGTTTTGTTGGCGGTGAACCCTTTGGGCAATCCAGAAAGTCGGTAAGTTGATGTTTAGAAACTCTAATACGTGGAGGCACGTATGTATGAGCATGACGTGAAAGGCAGCCGGATAGAAGATTTATGGTTTTCTAGAAGACTTCCGGAAAAGGCAACGCGTGCTGCTTTAGCTGGGTGTGTTTTAGTTATCCTGAGGATGGTGCAAGAAGCAAGACGGCGTGACGGCGTGAGCGAGGAGAGTAATGGCTTCGCACCAGGCGAACATTATTTGCTTCACACCTCCCAGAGAGGGGCGTTGCTCACCAGCGCCTATGTATCGGGTACATTGGATTCGAAGGGGCACGCCAACAACCCAAGAGGCTTAGACAAAGGGGTAATGTTGAATGTGGGCAGGTAGCTGTTCTCCCGGACCGCAGGTTTAGGCCCAATATGGCGGAGATGAGCATGAAATGTCCCGAGTTTGTGGAAGTAAGGACCCGAAGGATTGGACGAGCCTGCTATGTTAGCAACGCAGGCGGCAGCTATTAGGGTTCGAGTAGAGTAAAGGGCATCATTAACAAAGTTTGTGGAAGAACCGGTGGCTCGGTACGTGGGAGTAACGCCTCTTATCAATTCGAAGCGGTGAAGAGTGACGTCTGTGTTGGACGACACTGTCGATATGTGAGTTTTGCAAGTCAATCCCCAAATAATGCCTGAAATGATGAAGTTGGCCCTCTGAGGCTCTTTTGCTGTAGATAATGACAGCGGATCTACCCAAGGATCCCGATCCCTAGTTGAGATTGACAGCTGCAGCAAGGGTGGATTTGTCCAATAGTGAGTGAGGAGCGGTGAGTGTTGCACCGAAACTGCAAGCTCAATGAGGGGAAATACGAGACCATGTCCAGTAGTTTGTGGTATGGATGGATGGATGGATTGGTGCAATGGCGTGCCTCGGCAGCCAATGCCTGTATTCTTTGCCAAAGTCGATCTGGCGCCAGATGATGCCACGGAGCGCCTTTGTCCAGCAATGGATGTCTTGCAGTTGACCGCTCATGACATGCATCATATGCCTCGTTTTCAAATTCCGTCAAATGTCGGGACCACGATCCGCTGGGTAGGCTCCAAGAGTCCTGCGGGTCCGTGAGCTGGGCGATCACAGTAGATAGAGTGTGCAGCGCATCACGCTTCTCTACATGTCGCGGCATCCCCTTCTGAATCAAGCGCGAGCCTTAGGGTCAACCCCGAGGCATAGTCAGGTTAGTTTGGTAAAACTGTAGTAAAAGTCTACTGCTCAATCAACTTTATCATGGTGGGAGTTCCGGCAAATCCGACCATTCTTGAGGTTGTCCAGTTACGACTCGTTTCAAGTAAAGGGTCCTCGCAATAGATAGATGGGGATTTGTGAGTGAATTCCTGAGTTGCAACATTGGGCACATTCCATGGACGTATTCTCGAACCGGCTGGTTGGAAAGGCAAAGGCGCCACCGAGATTTGACAGCGAACGATGATCTTGATGGCGTACAGATAGATGGGCCAGAGAAGATGAGCCAACCTATGGCGTACGGCAGTTGGATAGACAGGCAAGTGCCTCTTCCGCGAAGATGTAAATTCAATTCGGTGGCTCTGTACCACGGCGTCGCGATGGCTAGCTGAAGGCGGATGATGTTGAAAGTTTGTTGAAGCCTTTGGTAGAAGGGAAGATTCGGTAAGAATGGGCCATCTTGATTGGAGTTGAGAGAAGGAAGGTTAAGTGCATGCACTACCTACCTCCAGCCGAGTGATTGACATGCAATGTCCAGTGAGGGACGGGAGGGACGGAAGGACCCTCGTTCGCAGCAGCAGCCGCTGGTGGAGGAAGGGACTGGACTTGGCTGCATAAGCGTGTGATAGGTGGTGACGACAACCATATTCAGTGAATCCAGTGAATCGACTGGCTAACTACCTGTACTGGTCCACCTGCCAACCAACCATAACTGGTACCATGCCACTTTGAGCGCAGCATGAACTTGTTCACCAGAGAATGAACTGACGCACGGTATTGCCGCTGGATGGGCGGTAAATAAAACATGTATCCTCCGTACATACCTTCAAACAGAATCAAAGGCGCTTCATGAATCAACCATGACTGTGGATATGTTCATGGCGGTTATGGAATGTCAACGTCGTCTTGTCCTGCAGTGTATAGAGGCTCTGATTGGTCAACATGTCTTGTGTTACTCTTGGTGATATGCAACTGAAGTCATATACTCGACCAAAATGTTGCAAAGAAAGCATAATGAGTGAGAGCTGAGGGGGATGAAACTGACCTGATTACTCGTTCCGGCGTATTCGTATCTGTGGTCGGTCGAGCAAGTGTGTCAGTTAACATACCACAGAGTGAGTCTGTTGGAATGGCCCCTCCCACTGCTACCCTGTTTGACCTGTCAGCGGTTGCTTGGGCAATGCACAGAGAGACAGATAACCAACCACGACCCCATCACCAGGCGCCTCATGAGAATTGATCTTAATTAATCGACACTGCATCACATCGTTTCGATTGATTCGATTCGATTCAACTCCACATGCATCCTCTATCAAAGATCGCAGCCGTACAACCGTAGTTGGAAATCTTCATCTCCACATCACTTTCAGCTTCTGTCGATCAACAATAAGTCTATCGGTCAACCTTATATACCACACACGAATTCATTGAACAACTCCCGGTGCGCAGTGCACAACCATACTTACCTGCCTCGACGTAGGTAGTGCCACAACTACTGTGTCACTACTGATCTGCACCACCATTCATCAAGTCTTTCCAGCTCTGATATCCAGCATCAGTCGCCCACCATGAGGTTCAACCTTATTCAGATGATTCTGCGCGGCGTCGCCCTGTTCCTGACGCTCCTCCTAACGTCTCTCATCGGCAACGTTATTGCGACAAACATCGACGCCGCAGGCTCCGCAACGGCTGCCGTCAACTTTATCATGTTTATTGCCGTTGTTTGTTGGATTGTCTGCACCATCGGCCTGCTCAGTTTCTTTGTTTCGGCTCTCGACAAACCACTCATGCAGCTACCTCTGGACGGTCTAGCTGTTCTCTTCACTTTTATGGGTGCTGTTGTTCTTGCAGCCAAGCTCCGTGTCGTCAACTGTGGAGATATCAACCCCAAGGCTCTGCCAGGGGACTGGATCGCTTGGGGTTCCGAGAGTGATTCGGGGCGTTGCCGTCGACTACAGGCGAGCACTGTCTTTATATGGTTCCTGTTCGGCTGTGTGTCTGGAAGCCTGCTCTTGACCATTCGAAATGCACGCAATCAGTTCGGCTCGCTACGCAGTGCTGCATCAAGGCCATCCATGTCTCAGATCTCATCCAGTGTCTAATGGGCATTGACAAATTACATCACGCACGACACGATACCCAGCTTCATGAGAGAATACGTCGTCATGGTCATACTGGTCGTTTACTAGTCTAGCCAGGCGCAGGCGCAAGAGACATGGACAAATACCCCCGAAAACTGCGTTTGTTATTTTGGATAGTACGTTGTACCGAGAGCACCAGAAAGACATGACACGCTCTTGAGGCGCAAGTCTTCTAATGTGGGCTTTCTAATACCAGGAATATTGAATGTATTAATGTTTTGTATGAGAGTTGGGAGGAAATATGCTTAGCATAGGAGTTGAATGATGGGCAATGATTATGTAGAAATCAAGCTTTCAATACAAGCATCTTTGATTCTTATAATTTGAACGAATGCTTCTACCTACCCAACTAAGCCCATCGTCATCATAAATCGTAGCTGAATGTAAATTTGTTGCAAGGGCTTTTGGTTAAGAAAAAGTATGCCAAACACATTTAGAATCGTATATTATAAAACGCGCGAATTTGTATGCCCCAACACCGTATCAAAGCCATGCATGTTCCGTAGGGCACGTCAATCATGTCTACCTATACTTGGAATCGCCCATCATGTTTAAACGTGTCGTCTATAACGTTGCCGCTGTTTCCACTACACCTGCTGCCTTGAATGTCGCCTTGTTTGTCATTCGAACGTCGACATTATGCGCCCACTCCATGTATCGTGACCAACCTAGATAGCGACCAGTTAGCTACCTTGTCAAACTTGACGCAGTTGCACCATGGGCGGCCAGAAGACTCACTCCAGTATGCAAATTTACGGCCAAAGTATTTCCCCACCCAGGGAACAATCATCATCGTCAGTATCAGTTGTAGCTGCTCGAGACTGCGCTCCCACTCGGCTTGGGCGTCTGAGTCGGAAACCTCGGAGTATATGTCATCGGTGGAAATGGAAGGGAGGGAGTCGAGATCGTCCTTTTCGTCCGACATGGACGCATCATGGAGGTCGACAAGCGAAGAATCGACGGCCATGTCGATGGTCGTAACCTTCTTATTCGAAGTTCGGTGGTGTACTCGGTTGAAGCAAGATCCAGGCAGGCGTGACGTATAGTCTGTCGGATATCATAAACGTTGGGTTTGTTGGAAGCTTGAGTGGATGCTGCTGGCAGCCGTTGAGATCACGGGTTGCTTCGATCGGTCGAAATAATAACCCGAGAAGTTGAGGTAGGTAGCTAGCAGCAATAGCTCCTATTTATGAAGCCGATACACTCAAGGTTTGAAGGTGGAAAGAGAATAGAATTGGCCAAAAATCGGGTGCGGTGTCCTTGAATTATTTTGGCGATAATCAACAACCCAAACGTTGACCAAGGTGATTGATAGTCGTAATTATAATGGCCGTCCGTAGTCGTCGTATTGGAGCACGGAGCTGCAGTCCGACACCGACAAGAACTAGGGGAGCTACACCACAGCTTCCTGCCTGATTGGTGAAGACCGTACTAATCTCACGACACGTGACATAACTCGTGACTTGCTATCGTGAAGCTGGGGTCCGTTGGCACCTTGGGCTGGGGTTTGGTTGACTCAAGGTATCGCTCACCCAGCCCATGACGTTGAACTGATTTCCCTCTGCATCGCAAGCCCGCAACAGACACCATCAGAAACAACAAGCCAACAGCGCGCGCGAACTCTGCGATCCAAGAATATTCACCTACGACAGTTGCGCGAAAAGCCCCGAACAGCCGAACTTTACAGTACCTACCTGCCTTACACCAAGAAGCCGTTATTTGCGACACACCCACATCCAGAAAAATCTCCGGGTACAACAGCTGGCTAGACATAAGCAGCAGCAGAATCAAGAAACAGCCTCATACACAGCAATCATGGAGGGCGAGGTGAGTCACAAACTCGCAACAGGATGCACATACATATTCCTCTCGGTCATTCCCTCCCTACCTCTCTACCCAATACAGGCCTGGCTTTGAACTTGAATTGCCCGTGCCAGGCTCTCGTGGCGTGCCTTTGTACCCTCTAGGCCACACAGGCCCGATCTTTTACCCCTCCAAAACCCTCGGCGCCCTATCAATGAACCTATCATGACTCTTCTTATCGCTTTTACCCCACTATCAATCGTTCTCAGTGCGAAAGTACCCATGTACTGTCCTACACCACTTTCTGGAGGGAGAACAGGCGATTTGACATTGATTTATTTTACCTACCATTTGAGCCTTTGACTCATATTTCCCAACCATCACCTCCACATCCATCATCCATCATTCACGACCGCAAAAACGGCACCACCTCCCTCAATCGAATTATCCACTAACCTAATCATCTTTTTTGCTTCGTTTACAGGTACCAACCGAACGCAAATCCCGCAAATCCGTTGCTTTCACCGACGAACAAGTCGTAGTCGACGCTGACGGTTCAGTCACCATGGTCAACGCTACCGAAGAACCCAAGGATTCGGCTCAGTCCCACACGCCTCGTACGCCGCCGCTTTCTGCCGCCCTTGAGTCCTTTACTGATTCTCAACCGACAGCCGCTGAGGATCTCCCCCCAGCCGAGGATGGTGGTCTCGACCTTTCCCTGCTCAAGAAGAAGAAGAAGAAGTCAAAGAAGGCCGATGAGGGCGATGCCGACGCCCCTGCCGATGACGCCGCCCCTGCTGACGATGGAGGTCTGGATCTGACCCTGAAGAAGAAGAAGAAGAAGAAGGTGCCCAAGGGCGACGATGACTTCACCAAGCAGCTCGAGAAGCTCGAGCTCAAGGAGGGCGAGGAGGCTGAGGAGGCCCCTCAAGAGCAGGAGGGTGACATGAACGAGGGAACTGGCATCTGGGCTCACGACGAGACCAAGACCATCGGCTACACTATGCTCCTCTCACGCTTCTTCCACCAGCTCACCGAGAGAAACCCCGACCACACTTCCCCCGGAACAAAGAGCTACAAGATCCCCCCTCCTCAGTGCATGCGAGAAGGCAACCGAAAAACTGTCTTTGCCAACATTGCCGATATCTCCAAGCGCATGAAGAGAACCGAGGAGCATCTTACTGCCTACCTTTTCGCCGAATTGGGTACCAGCGGTTCCGTCGACGGTAGCCGCAGATTGGTTATCAAGGGTCGTTTCCAACAGAAGCAGATCGAGAACGTTGTCCGAAAATACATCAGTAAGTTTCCTATCATCTCCTTCATAACAGATCTCTGGTTGCTAACCATGCCCTCCTCAGTCGAGTACGTCACCTGCAAGACCTGCAAATCCCCCGACACCGAGCTCAACAAGGGTGAGAACCGTCTGTACTTCATCACTTGCAACAACTGCGGTTCCCGACGAAGTGTCACTGCTATCAAGACCGGTTTCTCTGCCCAAGTCGGCAAGCGAAGAAAGATGCAGGGTTAAACAGCCCCACGTTTTTCTCTTCCCCTCGATTCTGCCCCGCAAGCTGCCAACGACATCCTTGGCTTGTGGTTCTGGGCAGTATGTGTATCTTGGCGGTGTTCTATCTTGGCTACGCAGTTGAGCCTATGCTGCAAACGAATCAATGGCTTCTTTTTGAGCTGCGTAGTCTTGACGATGGATACAAATTTCGGATTTGGGTGGTTTGGGCACAGCTGCCTGCTCCACCAAAATGGTCCCCAGGGTCAAAAGGAGTGATGTCGGACTCGGTCAATTATGAAATCGGGTACCGGGGTTATGATGTGGCGTATGGATTATGTACATGATGCCGGCATGAATCAAGACTGCAGCCAAAGATTTTGTTATCGAGAGTGTAGTGGTGATGCCCTAATGTGTCAAAACATTTCAATCTAATCATGGAGACGTGAAGTAAATGTTTACATGAAAAGCATGCAAGTAGTTTGCATACCCAAGAGTCTTTATTAACATAACGACAGCCTGATTCCGTCGCGCCTTCAAGGTGGTAGTCAAACCACAAACCTGCCCCTTGCTCCCATCTCTAAAGGACAAGGACTACTATTCGCAAGACTTAGACGTGAGATGAAGTTGGGACATAAAAAAGAACTAGACAGTAGTAGTAGTAGATGCCTCCCCCTAAACGCAGAAAAACCAAACCCGGCTTATTCTCCCAAGCCAATCCGATAACCCCCTTTTTTGCTGTGCATGTATGTGTATTGCTTTGTAATTTGTATCGAAAGTCATTTGAGTGTGTATATGTGTGCCATGATCATGACATTGGCAGCGGCTCGCGCCTTGAAAGGGCATGCGCCGAATGGTGTATGGTATTGTACACGGCAAAGGCCAGCTGCCGCTTCAACAACTCAACTAGAGTTGCCCGTTGGGTAATGATGGCTTGCCAAGATCGAATATTGAGCCAGCCATGACAGTGTTGTTCTCAGCATCATCCGCGGTAGCAGCATTCTGGGTGGCGCTATCCATGTTGCTGTCCAACTCTGCCCGAGCGGCTTCAAAGGTGGTATTGACCCATTCGCCAAGGCGGTTCTTTTTGACAAATTGGTTAAGAACCTTATCCTCATGCTTCATGATGTCGATCAGCTTTGATCGGAATGATGGTTCAAAATCGCGGAACCGCCGGTCGAGGTTCTCGGTGAAGGCACCGAGAGCCTCATTGGGAGACAGAGGCCGGAAGGGCTCACGCGGATCCTCTGATTTCAAGTTAGTATGTATGTCTCTAGATTTGAGTGGGGATATCAACTTACGAAAGCTGATGCAGTCCGTGAGCATGAAATAGAGTTCGGTATCGGCTAGCCTTTCGACCACCTCACGATCATCCTTAAGCTGTGTATCGTTGATTTGAGGCCAGTCATCGGCGATGAATAGTCTCCTCCAAATCATCCTCTTGGCCTCCTTGACCTCGTCGCTGTGACAGCTACTCTCAGCAACCATGAGGGCAAGCCAGAACGGGTTGGGAATCTCGGTCCGTGACTCGGCCTTCAGGGAAATCAAGGTGAGAAGATCAATGAGTGTCATGGCATCCAGAGCCTCGTGCTTCAAAAGACGCCTCATGCCATCCTCAAAGATCTGGTATTGAGCCTTTGAACGTCGAGGAATGTTATCGCTGTGAGCCGCCATTGCAAAGTTGAGCGCCGCTGCGTCATCCACGGCGTCGTGAATGCTGGGGAGAACTTGGTTATACAGTTGGTCTTGAATCCTAATCGCCACCAGCTCTTGGTCGACCTTCTTGAGTTTCTCCTCAACACGAGCCTCGTCGGCGTTGACCTTGAGACCACCAAATTGGCTGTTCTTCTCTTCAACTTCAGCAAGGAGGGCAAGCTTTCCGAGACTCAACTCAATCTTCTTGTTCCATACTTGTTGCTCCTTGGTGAGTGCAAGAGTCACAAGCGTATCTGCGCTGTGGCCCACATCCTTCTCCTGCTGCACATCATTGATCCACGAAATTCGCGCCAGTTCGGGCTTACTGCGAAGGAATTGGGTCTTGAATCCGTACTTGTCGAGATCAAATTCCAAGACGTCCTCCACTCCGTGTTTTTGGAGCAGGTACTCGTATGTGGGGAACGCAAAAGCTTGACCATAGGTGGAGAAGCTGTTTTCCAACTTCTCCTTCTTACTATCCCGAAGTCGCTTGGTATTTTGCATCTCCACCAGGGAAAGTCCGGGCTCGCCAAGGTCATTTTCAAGGGTCTGAATATGTTCCAATAAAATAACAGACAGGGCACGGAGACTTTCGTGCTTCTCAGCGATAGAGGCGCCCTCTTCCCACTTGCCTGATCGTGCCAGGGCGAGAGGCTTCTCGAATCGATCTGTCTGGTACACCTTGGCGAAGTGCTGCGACATGGTCTTCTGTTCGGGTCGTGTTTCTGACCAGCGAGCATTTTCCAGGACTGAAGTAAGCATCCCGTCAATCAGAGTTGGCATCTCCTCGAAAATCTTGGTGACAACCTTGGGGTTCGGCTGATTCGATGCCCTGGCCGGTTCCCCTGCATCGTGATTCTTAAGCACCCATTGATCCGAAAGGTCGACGAGGCGTTTGACGTTGTTGGCAACGTACTGAGAGCCAGTCCAGGGCTCGGGTAGGTCCTCGTAACCATTACGAAGAATACCCAAGCGCAGTTCTTCAAAGCCGAGGCCATAAGAGCTCAAGTTGTTCTTTCGGAAATCAAGGGCTGCGACATGCGTGCAAGTGTTGACTTGAATGGCTTCGTAAATCATGACAGTAATCTTGGCATCGTCGAGCAAATGGTCCTTGTACAAAGTTTTGATGACTTCATATGCCCATGCTACAAACAGCTCGAGGCGGAAAACATCGTTAATAAACCAGTGCCGCACTCGATCAACCTCCCCAATCTTGGCAACGGGGTTGTGCTTCTGATCTTGGTGGATGAACTCGACAATCGTGCCAATCAAGCTCTTCTTGTCGTTCGCTGGTCGTGCCGCGGTGAAGGCTTCATGTCGCTTCCAGAGCAAGGTTGCCACGTGCATCTTCTCAGCATTATAGAGGAGACCCCAGCGCGTCTTACGGTCAAGGTCTGCCCCCATAATGCTAAGCTGGGATATCAGCCTCTCAAGCGCATTTGACCGAGCTCGGAGGTTCTCCTCTAGTGAAGCAGGGAGTGTCGAGATAAAGGGAGTGCTTGAGCTCAAAATCTCGTGGCTGATTTCGAGTGCAGCTTGGGCAATTTCCTGGTTGGAAAACTTGATTTCTTGTCGTCCATCGAAGATTAAAGGGTTGTCTTGTTTGACACCAAAGAAGACAGCCTGCTCGATCTTACTCTTCGCCGAAACCTTGGGGGCCTGGTCACTAGCAAACTTGTCCACGTCGGTTGTCACGATTCGCACTACACCAGCTCCCCGAACCATAAGGATGACGGCAGGGTTCTTCGTCTTGGGTCGGTTCAGTCGATGTTCCTCGTGGCCAGAAGCAGGCGAAGTTTCCTCAAATCCAGAACCAATTATTTCGTGCACATCGTCTTCGCGAAAATCAACAACGTCTTCAAAGACGGGGGGTAAGATGTGACTGTCCGTTTGGAGCTGCGATTCGGGAGATTGTGGCGGGACGGCGATTGATGCAATGACAGTTGCACGGTCGAAGACGAGGAAAGCAACAAGGGCAGGGCGAGGGAGGTATAGACGTGGTCGTCTGGTTTCGGAGAGTGGTGAGGTTGAAGCCGGAGCACTATACGAGGTTATGGGTCGGATCATGCCAATGTGGCATTGTCGGGGTGTTAGGATGGCTTCAACCAAAGCGTAGCGGGCAGTGCTTCGCAAGGTTAAGCTGACCAGGATCAGAAGGTGCTGTACTGAGGAGTCGTCGGTGGTCATGGCGTCGCTCAACCTACTCAACTCAAGGTACTTGGGCTCCAAGCCCTTGGGGACGTAGGTGAAGTCAATCGCCTCGAAAGAGTCCTCGGGGTATTGCTGAGATACAGGATCGGTCTCCCGGAGCGCAGCGATGATATTGCCCCGCACGTCTGCATCACCAATAACATCGTTGTGACCTCCGCGGTGCACCCTCCAGGCGTGTAGTCGGCCTTTGCCTGTCAGGGCCACGATGTTCCGCTCACCTGTTCGTGCAGATCGGTCCGCTCGAACGGCAGCAATATCTCCTTTGAGGGACAGATGTTGGAAAGCATGTCGAATGCTGCCAAATATTCCGCCTGTAGGAGGCGACAGGTTGTTGCGCAAAAACTGTACGGAGATGGCAGGGCGGCCTTGGCTGTCGCGCACATTCATGTACGCAAGGCGTCCAGAGTTGAAGGTGAGAATAAATCCGGCGGATTCAGCATTGGTGATAGCCACAACCTTTTCCCCAGACTGCATTCCTGTGATGGTATACTCGACGCCGGTACGGTCCTTCTTCATGAAAACAAATGTGGCCGCGCTCGCAATCGACTCCCAGTACACAACTCTTCCGCTGCCTCCCATGACAACAACCAGGCCAGGCTCTGCCGATGACGCGGATGGTGATACGAGGCATCCCACGGGAAGGGAATCGTTGGGTCTAGATGTTGACGGGAGGCTAAAGGCAAAGGTTTCGGGCGATTGTGATGTCGATGTGTAGGGCCAGACGAGGGCGTGTGTTTGGGTAAGAGAAAGGGCATAGCCTGTGGAGAAAACATCGGCGGTTTGGTAGGCTGTGGTGATAAAAGTGAGTAGGCCATTGGAAAGCAGAGGCGAGGCATCCAGCGACTTACCTGACCAGTCGGTGCGAATTCTGTCGGGTAGAGCTGGAAGCTTACTGACTGTATAGGCGTTTGTGCTTGTCTGCCCAAATTGGTGGTTAGTATGGGGCATCAGCCAAACAAGAAGAAAATATCGATTCTTACCAACACCAGACTTCCGTCGCCTTTGTTAGCGGCGCGGTCGCCATGCTTTGCCTTTTTCGCACGAACAGTCAATTCCTTGCGCACCACGGGGCTGGGGCTCTCGGGAGGCTCGATGGTTTTGTTTTTAGCGGGTTGAGTCGCGACCTTGGCATCATTTTTGACCTCGATCATTTCCTGCTGGGCATCGGGATTGACAAAAGTCTGTTCTGACAAAGGGACTCTCTGTCTCTTTGCTTTTGGCTGCTGAGTGACGAGCTCGGAGCTCACAGGGCGTTGGCGGCGGCGTGAACGAGTCGCCATCGCCGGGCCACCTTGGGCGACAGACGGGGAAAACATTTCGGGCGGATCGCAAATAGGTCGATATCGATGGTTGTATCAAGAAAAAGAGGTCGCGAATAAGGACGTGTTGGTATTAAAATGGCGATGGAATCAGCCGCGTGGTCATAGAGGCATTTTGCGGCGTAAACGTGACGGATGATCGTGATGGATCGTTGGCGTGAATGGAGAGTGTGAGCGGTGACTTTTTGAATGATGGATGGATGGATGCAGAGAGAGAAAACTGGGTTGCGCTGGTCGTCGAAGCCTGTAGAGAGCAGTGACGAGGCGTGCATCAGGAGCCAATCGAAAAACAATAAAGGTCGCTGGTCACCCAGCTACGACCAGGTCTGGCGCGTTATGATTGGCTCAAAATGCTCTGGTGCCTTTAAAGGAGTGCTAGACCTGCTACGATGAGCTGGCATGCCTTTAAAACCCCTTGGGAGCTTCAGTTGTTCAATTGCCCATCTACCAATCAGAGCCTCTACCAGTCCATCTACCCCACTGAAAGATCGCATGCAGACGTTCGTGGCAGAGCCTCTGTTTGAGGTAGGTATCTTTAGGCTTGTGGTACCTTGCCTTAGTTAGAACTAAGGTTGACACAAAGTCTTGTGCTCAGGTACTTTGGGCATCTTGATACATTGGTCTTACTTAACCTAAGGCAAAACAAGCATTCATTCATTGTTCCACTTCATTGAGAATAAAGCAAGTTGATTGTTTTTTGTAGACATTGCAATGACGATTTTGTCTTTTATTGATTGTATTGTATTCCGCATCCGGCGACCTTCTGCAACTTCAAATGTTACTTAATATGCCGCCTTACATAAGTCGATGATGCGTATAGCCTCCACGATCTGATAACGGCCGGATCTCAAGTCAGTCAATATTGACCAATCGCCACTCAACTCAATATCCAACGTCCTAGCCCTCAACCCCAACTTTAACAGCTCAATTAACATTTAACAGTCCGTTGCAAATTATATTTCCCCGGATTCTTAAAAATATCTCAATTAACCATTCACGGCCTCCGTCTTCAGCCGAACCACGTGGTCGGTAAAATACTGATCAATGTCTACCCTATGCCAAGTGTATTAGACCCATCTGGTTATTAACTCGTCGTCCAACCTGTCCATCGAGTCATGGTCTAATAACGGCCTCAAAATGAGACGGTTCTCTACGGCAGTGATCATAACAGATCCTCTTGTCAAGTATCAAACTCATGTGGCTACTGGTCTTTACGCTCCCGATCCGTCTCAGCACCGACTTGCACGGCACTTACACAAAATATACCTCCGCATCAAAGATTACTCTCCTCAGTCCGAATACCGTCAGCGCCTGAGACAAGTTGCTCGTCTTACAGAGACAAAGCCTAATGAAGAGGACGATGGTGGGAATATCCTCGCATTGCGGAATCACTCAATATGGCGAAATCCGCTCTTCAAACACCTCCTCGCAACACCTGAAGGAAAGGAGAGTCTCGCTTTGACACGGACACTCACGAATCATGAGTCTGCTATCGAAATAGACTCGCCCAAGGGATTGTTTTTATCAGGCGAGGTGGGCACCGGAAAATCGATGCTTCTCGACTTACTCGCTGATGGGTTGCCGACTGACCGGAAGAGGAGGTGGCACTTTAATACGTTTATGCTCTACACCATCTCACAACTGGAGCATCATCGAAAGACGAGCCCAAAGGTCGAGGATGGTGAAACCGACTACTCTATCTTATGGATGGCGAAGAAGCTGGTCGATGAGTCGCCGATCCTGTTCCTTGACGAGTTCCAACTGCCTGATAAAGCAGCCAGCAAGATCCTCAGCCATCTCTTTATCTCATTCTTTCAACTTGGTGGTGTCCTCATTGCATCTTCCAATCGCATGCCGGAAGAGCTCCAGAATGCAATCGGCGTTGATTACACCCCTGCGCCAACAAAGGGACTCGTTCGCAAGTTCTTTGGTGGTGTAATGCGTGCACGAGGAGAGCTGTATGGGCCAACCAGCGACTTTGCAAACTTCCTCGAAGTGTTGAAAGCTAGATGTGACTTTTGGCAGATGGAAGGAGCTAAAGATTGGCGAAGAAAAGAAGAGACTGAGAGTCCTTTGATTGTAACTGGGGATTCTGTCGGGGGTGAAGCCTCGGAAGAAGTGATCACTCAAGACAAGCCCGAACGTACAACCAAGAAACCTGTTAATTACTACCTGTCAACAGATGAACAGGATTCATGGAGGGAGCGAATTGAGACTGCTCTCACATGGACGGGTCCTCAACCACTTCCATGGGAACCATCAACCGTTGTGGTATACGGTCGAAAGGTTCATACTCCTCGGCATTACAATGGCTATGTATTCTGGGACTTTGAAAGTCTTGTCGAAACATTTGGTCCAGCCGATTATATCACAATGGCCTCTACATACCACACCTTTATCATCGACAATGTCCCCATCCTCACACAAGCAAAGAAGAACGAGGCTCGACGTTTCATTACGCTCCTGGATGCCTTATACGAAGCTCGTTGCAAGCTTATTATTCGGGCGGAAAACCCCCCGGATACTCTTTTCTTCCCAAAGAAGAAGAAATCCGCGTCTGGGAATCCAAACAATCCAAATGAACCTGACGATCTCATTTCCGAGACCATCGCTGAGGTTTATCAAGACCAGATGTCTCCGTTCCGACCCAACGTAGCATACTACGACACAAAGTCGAGCACCTCTTCCTACGATCCCGACCAGGATTCGGATTTCGGATTACAAAAGAAGCCAGTAGACTTTGCAAACACCAGCGCCTTTACTGGAGAGGATGAGCGGTTCGCATACAAGCGAGCAGCCTCTCGTCTATGGGAGCTGTGCAGTGCACAGTGGCATTCCAGGACAGGAGACTGGTGGCAGCCGCTGCCCATTGAGGCAAGGCATTGGGAGGGCGGTGCGGCCTCACAGCGCATTGAACATGAGATCGGCGCAAACCGGCTGAGTGAGAATGAAGGCATGGGCCGGAGTTTGGAGATTGATGAGATGGCTGGACTGTCAAAGTGGAGAGTCGAGGATCTAAAGAACTCTGAGAAGAGGGCGTAGAATAGTTCCGTCCAGTTGGATAGTCGACGAGAAGCGGACATATAGGAGCATTTGCATAGCCAGTTACTTGAAAACGAATAGATGTAGTTCATCTCGTCAAATAGTCAATTGCCCAAATGAGGGCAGGATCTAGGTAGTCTATGACCGGATATCCCGTTATGACAGACTCCAAAACGCCATGCACCTGTATCTCGCTTGATGTACTCATACACTGCCCGACCCCATCTCTGCTTAGAAACTTGTCACGCCCGGGGTCCAGCCCTCTCCTATCCTCTTCATATCCTCAGCAAACTTTCGACTTGTGATTTTCTTGCCCCCTCTCCCACCCAGTGGCGCATGCTCATCCGGATCATAAAACGGGTTCTGCAATAACTTGACGTATGCGTGCTGCATGGCGCGAAACACAGGCTTGAGCTCCGCGTCGCGCAGACCCGAGGCGGCGCCCCGATTAGCAGCTACCGGAGCATTGCCGTCGACGCGGCGGCCGCGCATGTCCACGAGACAGACCATGCGGACGCCTGTATTGGTCTCGAAGCCGTAGGCGGCGAGGCGGTCGTCGACGGCGTGGAGCAGGCCAAAGTCGCCAGAGAGGCCGACGCCCGAGACAGCGTTTGTCTTTGCGCGCAAGTCGAAGACGTCGATGGTGGAGGATAGGAGGAGGGAGAACTGGAGAGGCGTGCGGATCGGGGCGAATGTGTTTGTCCCTGGGTCGAGCGAGGGGAAGATGGAGATGTGGAGGGGGTTGTTCTGCAAAGAAGATGATGGTTATTTATTTATTTATCTAGAGAGACATGGTGGGTATTCTGGGATTGAATGAGTACTCACGTTTCTACCGATAACGCCTAGACAGGCGATCGAGGGTATCGCGGTGGACATGGTTATAGCAGCTTGTTGGCGGAGATGGAGGTTGAAAGAAGAAGCTCTGCTTAGTGGGAGCCTCCAAGCTCTCTTGGTGCCAGCGGGCAACCTTAACTTATAATCCCCACCACCTTCTTCCAGGGTCATCATCATGATTGATTGATTAATGGACGGATAGTTAATAAAGAAAAATGCTCTAAAAAAGTATGATAAATTAAAGATCAGATTCTGGTTTTAATACTGGAAATTCCTATTTCATTTAGCATATCCAGTCTGGAATCTGATGACGGCGGCTGGAGGCTGGAATGTCTCTCTTTAGCTCGACTGTCTGAAACCGGCCATTAACTCAGAAACCATTGCACGTCTGCAGATTTTTATGTACAAGTTTTAACTCGAGTTCGGCCAGTTAGCTAAGTATGTAGTATATAGACCGTAAGAATAGTATATGCCATCAAGCTATTTAATACTCATGAAAACCCATCATAACCCGCTTGCTTGTCATGCAGCGTATCCCCTATCAGTGTACACACCAAGTAACTTAGTACTTATCAGAGGCCGTGAACGTTCTCAATAAAGGCCATGAAATAAAACGCCCTGAGCTCGTACAATCTTCCACCTGTGCTTTTACTCCGAATACTCGTCGTCCTCCATGAGATTAGCGGTATCTTCAAGTCCTCTTAGAACCTCCTCTACCTCTGATGGATCTGTGATAGCCCATACACCTCCCCCCTTCACCAAGTCTTTGCCGCGCATGCCAACCTCTTTTCCGACGAGATTGCGACCGACCTTTCCCGGTCCAACGCCGACCCAGCGCCGTATACGCGCCTCTTGGTCTAGGTACTTGATGCTGTCCCACCAGCGAACTGTATCCAGACAACCGCGGGCCAGCAGATCCTTGAGATCCTTCTTGCAGCAGACTGGCCGCGCAGACACGTTGCTCACTATCGGTAACTTTCCGGGGAATGTCACAACGTCCTCGTTTTCGCGCCCCTTGACTCTGCTGGGCTCTTCGAGGAGCTGGCGCATCACAGTGACGGCGGGTTTCATGATTGGGCTGTGAAAGGGACTGTCGGCCTTGAGACGGACAGCGCGCGGGTCGTAGCCGAGGAACTGTTGAACGTGGGTGATGAGTGTCTGTATGCGCTCAATGTTGCCGCTCAGCACGATCTGATTCTTGCTGTTTATGTTGGCTATCAAGACCTGTTCAATCGGTGGTAGGTCCGCTAGGTCTTCGGCCGAGATGCCCACAAACTCTCGGATGGCCTGGATCAGACTGTCCATGTGTTCCGGATGGGATATGACCGCAACCATACCGTACTCGCCGCCGTACTTTTCGATCGCATGTTTCGTGGCATCCGACATTGCCTCTGCCCGTTTACGCACCAGGTGCAGACTGTCCTGGAAGGAGATATAACCACCTGCAACGACAGCTGCAAATTCACCGAGCGAGTGTCCCAGAGTAACGTCGAAGTGATCGGTGACTCTAAAGTTGAATTCGCGTTCAAGAATGCGCAGGATGAAAACCGAGGTAGCCATGATGGCGGGTTGCGCATTGGGTGTCTCGGTAAGAAGCTTTGATGGTCCATTTTGAATGATGTCGGAGAGCTTGTAGCCCATGTAATCGTCGATCTCGTCTCGTAGCTGCGATGCCGTCGAAGGGAATGCTTCAAGCCATGGAGTCAGCATGCCCACCCGCTGAACGCCCTGGCCGGGGAAGAAGAGGGCTGTTCTGGTGCCGCCTCGATGTGTAGAACGCCATCTTTGCTGTAGTTGTTTGTGATTTGGTTGTGATGATGTCGGTATCAATGGTCGTGTTGGAGAAGAAGAAGAAGAAGCATGAGAGCGAATGTGGTGGGTGGCTAGAGTGTAAGTGCGTTGGCAGCGCATCGTGGACTTCGCGAGCTTGTCCATTGCCGTCTGAGCGGCGGGGCAGAGGATAGAGGTCAATATGATCTGAGTGAAGGTTTCATACTGAGGATACACCTAGATAGACAAGGAGTATTGTTTCGTACAATTCGATAAACTCATGAGACTGACTGACTGACTGATCACCCTTTGGGGCCCCAGACCTGCCCGGGTCTAAGTTACCTCTCGGTCTGGGTCTGGTCTGGGGTTCGGGAGTTTGCGTGACGTCGGGGTAACTAATAACGGTACGTACTGATCCTCGGAATTGGGGGACTTTTAGGTTATCATAACCATCGGAATGAATCTCCCCTTTGTCCATCCAATCACATTACGATCGCATTGTCTGTTGCGTCCATGTTTGGGGGCTCCGGGTCTTCCCCCACACTTAGAGCCGATGCCCCGACCTCATGCGGCTTCGGAGCTCCGTCGCTACTTGAGAGACTCCTCCGAGATGGTTTATTATTCCTTTCACTCCCGCGGCAATTTATATGGAGAATAACACATGCAGAGTAACACATGTTCACTTGAATTTACGTTCTTTTTGCTTCTGTCATGACCTCCACCTTTCCCCCTATTGGCCCGGGAATACACACGGGACAAGACGTCTTCGCTCAACACAACACCATGAGCCTATCTATTCGTGCTTTTGTTACCATTATTGCCATCATACAAAGGAGCTAATTGTCATAGCATATGATCCTTGTGTAAACCTCACCACAGCTGTTCATCCTTGAGCTCTTCAAATATTCCATCCCAATCTTAGATATCTTGTTGATGTGAAGTTGTTATCGTCTCATTCCTTTTCAGCGCCTGGTTCGCAATCTTCGCCTTCCTCCCGGCGCGCTTCCGCTGGTTGAATCCGGCAGCGATGGCGATTCAGAACGCTTGAGCCATGGAGGTGTTAGTATAATCTCAGGAGGGGGGGACAGCTCCCCATCGGAGTCGCTCCACGGAATTCCTTCATCGAGAGGTGGAGGGCTGGATAGAGGGGATGAGGCTATCAAGGGAATCTCGCCGCTGACTGGGCTCTTGGGGAGATCTTGGTGACCGAAACCATTATCGTGTCCACGAGTACCATTGGAAACACCGCTGGAAGTTGGCAGCTCGAGTGTGCTAATCCAGGGGGTTTGAGACTCAGCCATAAGCTCGAGGAAACAGTTTCCGCCTTCTTCATATTCTTTATTGGGAGTCAGTATCTGAGTGAGAACAGCAGCAGCGAGGGGGAAGGAATCCATACCGCTCGGTGAAGTTCTAATCCACATAGCGCACTGAAGCACTTCCACGCGAGCCACAAACTCCTCATAGTTGAGGCCATATTCTAGGCCGCCCAAAGGCATCCGAACTTGATCTGGTGCTTTCAAAACAATAGCGACTTCCTTTTCACCGGCGGCCTTTTCAGCAAACTCGATAAAGTCACCGAGAAGCCCCCTCTCGCCCCTGAACAGAAGACACTTCTTTTCCGCACAGTATCCATAAAAGTTATCGGCAAGAGGATCTGATAGCCTTCTGATGTGCAGATCTGTCACAGCTCCAGTCTTGGCGCAGCGTGAGAAGCTGACGGTGATTTTGGACGATGGAAGATATTGCATCCAGGAGGGAGCTGGGGCCTCGTCGCGCAGATTTTCAGAGCAGAGGTAGGAATCATAGGCGGGCTCTAGAATTGCTGCTCGATCATTTCCGAAATGTGATATCTCTTCCTCCGTGAGGCAGTCAAGTTTGTTGTTTATGATCGACATGGTGAAGGTTGATAATGGGTGTGTGTGTGTGTGTTATTGAAGGAGAATATTGGCGGGCTATACACAGTTTGAGAGAATGATGGAAACCTTAGGTACCTGTAGGTA
Organism: Fusarium verrucosum; assembly: GCA_013623715.1. Classification (NCBI taxonomy): domain Eukaryota; kingdom Fungi; phylum Ascomycota; class Sordariomycetes; order Hypocreales; family Nectriaceae; genus Fusarium; species Fusarium verrucosum. The sequence goes on from JABFFJ010000087.1 coordinate 73,573, forward strand.
AGGAGCCTAAGGTACAAGAGAATCGTAAAGGTTTAGCTGAGCCCTTCATTAAATATCAAGAGATCTTCACCAGAAGGCTTGAGGCAGCAGCCAGCGGCACTGTCCCGTGCCTGCCAACGGCTGGCAACCGATGTACGTTTCTCAAGGTCAAATGCAAACGCAGTGAATTTATGACAATAAATAGGCTGCCTACATGGGTACTTAGTATAGGTAGAAATACTGAGAAGTACTCGGTGTAGTAGATATACTGAGAAGTGACTTGTTTCCAATAGTTACTTTGGTATTGTAGTTAGATCCATAGTATTGATCCTGCAAGCACCCATGTCGAAGAGATATGATCTTCTGTCCGTGACGAATAGTATCTAAATACATTTAGGAGAGCCAAACATTTAGCTCGATACGTTATTTCGTCTTGCCTTAGAAACCACTTAGTTACAAGTATTTACCTCCATCCATGTTAATCAGTCCTCGGTAGGCCACAGTGAATAGGTAGTGGCATCCATGCCGTGTTCTCATACAGCCAGTATCCGATACAAACATGAATACCGGGTATCAACCTATAATAGGTGGGTGAGAATAAGCTTTGTCAAGTGTCATGGTTTCACTAGACGGGGCGGACCGTTTGTATTCTATCAAATTCACAAAGATATTCATACAGTCGTACGTCTATTATATAAACGAATAACCTATGCACATATGTAGTAGTCCGTCGGCATTCGTTTGAGTGCTTATACATAACCACCCAATCAACGCTGTAATTATCTCACTCTCTGGGATTAGTAGCCAAGCGAGTCCGAGTTACCATGCGGTCTATATAACTTATTACTGGATTGTGACGTGACGTGGGGTAATCCCCTAGTCCGTCATCAGACCGTCGCACTCATAACATATGCACTTCAAACGTCTTTCAGAAACTCTCTCAACTCTAAACCTATCTCTTTTTTATCCGAAATATTCAATCAAATTATGTCAACCGTTAAACCATGTCATCGCCCACCATGAGTCATCTTCCCAACGAGCTCATTGCTCACATTCTTAGTTTCCTCGACTCGGAATCTGATTTACAAAGCCGCATCTATCAGGACCCTGCCAAGCTCTGCAGACCCGTATCATCTGGACCAAATACACCCCTCAAGAACGCTTCGTTAGTATGTCGTCTTTGGAGAGGCTCCGTGATAAGAATGCTCTTTCGCCATGTCGTTTGGCCCTTTTGGCGCTTTTATAAACCAGTTGTTCAAGATATCGCATCGCAAATCGAGGTTCTGCATTTCATCCGACGAAACAACCTATCACCTTGCGTTGAGAACTTTACCATTTTAATTGATGTCCCTCGAGGTTCTGGAAAGAATCGACATCCAAATGGCCAATTCTGGGGCATTTTACCTCCTGCTTCTCACCAGCCTGAGACGCCCTTGTCCTGGAACCTCTTATGGTCTGTCCTATCTCAGGATACTCGCGGCCCCGAGGATACTAGGACTGAGGAAGACAGGGCACAATGCTACTGGGATAATAATTGGCTCTGGCATACCATCTTTGATGTTATCGATCCTATGAATATCACTTTGGTCAGCTCAATCGATATCCTCGCCTCGCTACTTAGTCGAACTGTCGATTTGTCGAGTTACTGGGCTTTCAACACCACCTATTACGTCCTGTCACTATCCCGATCATCTCGGAATATTGGACAAGCAAGAAAAGCAGACGTGTTACCTTCACAACTTCCCGGGCCGCGAAATCGTATCCCCTGTGACTTGTTCCACATCAGAGATTGGACTTCAATTCTCATAAATGAAGGATCCTTCGCTCCAGTCTATTCAACCTACGAATTCTTTCACTACTCAGCAGCAACTCTTCTTCCCTCCATCTTTGACGCCTCAGATCCTTCCTTCGACACTTTATGTACAAACCTCCATTCACTATCCTACATCGCCACATTCCCCCTTTCCCACCACATCTCCGACCATCTCATCCCCAACTGCCCACCCGTCGAGCGCCTCTATGTGCAGCTCATGCCCAAGAACCGCGACTTTTGGGAGAGTAGCAGTCTTTCACGGGTGAACCTCTCCGACCTATGGCTCGAGTGCGATACATCCTACGCCTTACTCGTACGTCAGATGCTGGAGTCTGTCCCGCAGGCCGGCTGGCAGAAGCTGAAGATATTTGAAACGGGTGATGCGCCCGCAGAAGGAGTTTGGAAGATGAACACACACGATGCTCATATCAATGGTTCGAATGGGTGGAGGCAGGAGAGCGATGGCGCATTTGTCAAGGATGATCTTCAAAATATCAATCAAGAGCAAGCAGCGACGGAAGAATTGTAAGTTTGAGGCCAGAAATTGACAATTTGTATATGATCTATCTTGAAGTGAAGTCTATGATCCGACATCCATGACTATGTCAATCCAAGTACCAAATCATTGGTGAATCTGCAGCCCTATCAGGCTGTCTGTAAGTCACCCAAAACCCAAAATAAACGCCTCTCTATATACCTATACCTATGCATATCCGGGCCGGTAAAGTCTGTACATGACAAACTTACCGCCAGCAGTCCCCAACCGTTCATTCAAAGCCAAAACGCCATGTTGAATACACAAAGTTTAATCGTCGTCACTATCAATATCACCATCCTTGTCACTGTCTGAAAAGTCCGGGATGGGCTCCATAGCTGCATGCTCCTTCATCTCGCGATACGTGCTCCAAGTCAGGCCCAGGAATGCGACAATGATCATTGCGCCTCCGACGATGGCCGCAAAGCTCAGGGGCTCTCCAGTGATCATCCAATCCACGACAGCAACAATGAAAATAGTAAGAAGTGCCGCCACCGACGACAGGACGGGTGAGGTCAGGGAGATGAGAACAAGGAATGAACCGCTGAAGGTGGCATTGGAAAGCACTGCCAGGAGAATAAGCCAGCATGTCGAGGCAGCGGGTATTTCGAACTTTTCAATGTTCAGCCAGTCGAGGAGGGGAAGAGGAATCCAAAGCACTGTCAAAGTGAAAAGGCCGATCAAAGAACCGAAGGTGTTGGCAAAAATCATGCCTCGACCAGGGGAGCAGCCCTCGGGTGGGCAAGCATATCGCTTGTACAAGACCTCGTAGAGGCCATACAGGACGGAGCCGATACCAATGACGAGATTGCCAAGGAATCGATTGCCAGCCTCGACACTCTCGCTGCCTCCGGGCTTTGTATCACCATACGCAACAACAAGGACACCGCCAATGGCGATGAGAACGGCAATTGACTTATCAAGGCGCAGGGGTTCGCGAAGCAGCGGGACGGAGAATACGTATGCGAAGAAGGCGGAGCAGTTGTAAATGGCTGTTAGATCCGAAGGCGTTGTCAGACTGACGGCAATGTACCAACTCAGCCCAGCGACGGTCAGGGAGCAAGTGATGATGGCAGTAAAGCGAACGAAATAACGAACAGGCCGAGCGCGATGTTGAATTGATATGTGGAATACGTCCAAAGTCTGCTTCTCGATCATGATGGCCGTGGTGCGCAATTGGTGCTTGTGTCGCTTCCAAAATACAGGCCACGGTACATCGCGCTTCTGAAAGCGCAGAATACCGAGTTGAACTGGCCATAGCACAATCCAAGAACCGTGTGTGAAAAACATCATACAATAAGCCTTGTCCCAGCCTAGGTTGTGCTGGATGTGCGCGCTCAATTCTGTCTGGACGCAGAATGCGACCAAGCTGATGATGAGGAAGATTCCAGCGTACGTGTACCTCTGCTTGGTCGAGTCTTCGGCGGCGGCGGCGGCGGTTTGAGGGCTTCGACTGCGCATCGTGGATCGCCGACTGAGACTTGGTCGTCCCATCATTTCTCTCGGATGATAGGGGGAGTCATCTTGGCTGGACTCCCTTGACCCCTTAGATCTGTGAGAATCAGGAGGCGAGTAGCCAGCACGGCCGCGCTCTGGATCATCTTCCTTGTAAAGGAGAGGAGTTCCAGATTTTCCATCGCCGTGACGATGGTAATTCGGTCGACGAAGGTCATTGGGATCCATGTTGTCCAATTCCAACCATTCGCTGTCTTTTTGGGTATTGTTGGTCTTATCGCGATCGTGGCGTTTCGTGTCAAGATCGGAAGCGTCGTTCTGATCGGCGGTGCCACGGACGCCGACGGTGTTTGGTCTGGCAGTTGAAGATGGGCCTGGTTCGCATGTGGTTTTGTCGCTAGATGACGATGAAGAAGAAGAGGAATCCGAGTCTATAGACAATCGATCATGGTGTTGCAGAAGACGGACTTCTTGGTCACTGTTGTCACGCCGAGGCATGAAGGAGGAAGGGCAGGGAACAGGTATATAAGATAGTAGAGGAAAAATACGGGGGTAGTTGAGCCCGGGCACGATAAAGGAGTGAAACGGCTTAGCAGATTTGGCGCTGCACCGGGTTTGGTCTTTTTGGCAAATCGATGCGTGGTATTGGATCCGTGGTATGAAAAGGTGGTGTTGCAAGGCGCCGATGGATGGGGACAGCGGGTCTCGAGACCCCGATATTGCAGGGGGCGACTCCGCTGTTCCGCAGGGGACCAACAGCGCGGGGAGTTGAATGGCACGAGGTGGGGGGTTACAGTAGGTGCCGTCATCGTTTAATCCACTGTCAAAGGTTATTTGCGTTACCTACTTGTTAGTTAGGTAGTTTTAGGTGATTGCTTGGAATCCTGGCTATTATTCATGTTTCTAGTGAGGTTATCGCGGTTAACGTTGAACGGACAATAAATAGATACAACTGTTAAATGTATACACCAACAACAACAGAAACTTTCAACGCTCTGCTTCCGCCTGCAGGGGTTAAACTTTGATATGCACGTTACAAAAGTACATGCTAACTACGTACATACAATAACAGGTTTTTGACCTGTCTCATGGATCTCAACAAGATCTGATTTGCATGTCACCCTATCTCACTTCCTGTCTTTGGTCATGTGCCACCTGCAGTCTCCCCATTCTCCCCACGCGCCCCCAAATCCAAGACAACCTTTGTGAACGGTATCACCACACTTTACTTGGCAGACGCGCCAAACAGAGCCTCGTGGACATCATACGGGTACACCAAATCCCCGTGCCAATATACAGCGGTATCTTCTTTCGAGTACAGCCACGCTTGGTCAAGTGCCTGCACCACCTCGTCAGGCAGAGGTCCCTTTTCTAGGAGCTCCAGGTTCTGCTCGAGCTGCTCGATCTTAGTCATTCCAAGAATAAGTCCATCGTTGCCGTCCATGATCTTGAGCTGGGAGTGGTGCACCATCCATCGCAGTGCCGTCTCAAGCATGCTCAGTCCGTGCTTCTCCACAGCCTGCTCAATCACACTCAGCGCCTTGAATGTGCTCTTTCTGAAGTAACGCTTGCGATACGCGGCGCCAATCGTACTCAGGTCAGAGAAACGACCGCTCTCGGGCGTGATGTCCATCGACTTGATCTTGCCAGACAAAAGACCACCAGCGATGGGGTTATACACCACGATATCGAGGCCGTATCTCCTACAGGCCACAACAAGCTCGTGCTCGATAGAACGGGTCAGGCAGTTGTACATGCCCTGGTAGACCGTGGGCCTGACCCAGTTGTTGTATTTGCAAATCATGACAACCTCTGCGACCTCGTACGCAGTGAAATTGCTGATTCCCAACTTGACAAACTTTCCTTCCTTGTGTAGCTTGTTGATGGCTTCGAGGGTCTCTTGGAAAGGGACTGCGCGGTCAGGACGGTGAAGGTAGAGCAGCTAATAAGCGTGTTAGTGAATGCGACTAAGCGAATTGGTTATGTTTAACTTACATCAATGCAGTCAGTTCCCAGCTCCTTCAAACTGGTCTCGACGGACTCAATGACCTTATCGTATGTGTTCTCGCGTGGGTTATGAGGATACATGACCTTTGTGTCCATAATAAGTCCCCTCTCTTTCCAGTTGGTCTGCTTGCCAGTCCAACCCTCCTGTTGGCCTCCAACATAGATACGAGCAGTGTCGACCTCGCTGTAACCCTTGCTCTGGAAGACATCGAGGGCCTTGTTGAAGGTTTCTGGGTCGAAGACACGAGCGTCGAACTTTTCAGTGCCAGGGGGTCCGAAGGTCATCAGACCCAGGATAACACGAGGCTTGACGTTCTGGGTTACGAGAGGCATTGCGACTGTGCTGTTGGTGGTGTTGTTGGAGATGACGATTAAATGCTACGGGTGGAAGAGGGAGGGGGTTAAGCTCTTTATAGTCGCTAAGAAAGAACCAGCTTTGCAGATGTGACTCTTAAACTCCAGCTCTTTGTCGTGTCTTTCTGCTATGGACTGCAGCTCAATAGCACCCCACTACCTTAACTTCCACCTACGGCTTCGCTTGGGGCGGGGTATGGTATCGGGTTGCAGTCAAACGGGCGCCATAAGAAGTTAATTATAAATCGGACGAGGTATCCAGGGCATCCGGAACGAGACTTTACTGGCCAGAGCAATATATTGGTGGAATTAATACTGTAAGTCTCATGCTTTCCTTAGTCATTGATCGAATTGCCGTGATAACGAAACGAGTTGAACGAGTTGAGCTCCAGCAGCTACAGTACCTATCCGGTTAGCTTCATGACGTATCTAGATCGAAGAGACAGCACACTGACTTGAGTACGAATATACACAAAGAGATCGTCTTGTTGGGATTGAGTCACAGGACAAGATAGATACCTATCCACTGTGTAAACACCTACCAAGTCATGACTCGCTTCATTTCTCGTTAGTCGTTACCCATGTTATGCTGAAGTAGTTGGATGTTGGCAGCAGATGAGACCACCAGGGTCAGTATTCATGAGTCTGAGAAAGATTCAGTCCTTATTTATTAGATAATGAGTTCATGAATACATATCTAAAAAATCTTATTATAAAAATCTATCTTCAAAATATAATTTGAGGTGGATATGGATGCCATATTAAACTCAATCGGATAAATATCGGCGACGATATTCCGTTCTTCAACTCCAAAATCCGTGTGTCGTGATTGGATTTTGAGCTTCCGACTTGCCCTGTCGAGATCTTCGTTCCAACACCTGTGAATGCGCCGTTTCAAACATGCTTTTGTAAGGATAAGCCGGTATCTCCATCATGTCGAGCATCAACTAATTACCTCAGGTTCTCCTTCTCATAGACTAATACATCATGAGGGCGCAATTAGCCCGCCATGCTCGACGGGTCCTTATCCAACAAGTCCGATCCCCGTCTTGCGCAGTCTACTCAGCTCCCCTTCGACGAAGATGTATACCTAGAACAATCAACAACGGCGCCTCTAGAAGATTCTTCCTCGACGGCTTGTTCGCTAAAGCACCCCGAGAAATTCGCGAACCCCAATTCGAACCAGGATGGCAGAAGATTATGGTCTGGAGGAGTCGCATGCTCGACAGCTTGCGCCCTCCAACCACACCAGAGCTCATTCAGTCATGGCAGACTTTCTTTGAAGGGAAGCTCTCCAGTCGATTGCCATTGAACGGTACACAGGCAATGCAATGCCACCGACTCCTCGAATATCTCATCAAAGAACGCGAATTTCCAACACAGACCAAGATTGAGATCCACGATCTTGTAAAAGCCCTCAATGCTCTCGAGAGCCTCAGACCTCGAGAAAGAACCGAACACCACCTAGAACTTGCCAGAAATCTCTGGTCCGCCATCAATTCTCCGAAGTTGCAAAAGCCAGGTTGGATAACTCACGGCTCATTATGGTCACAATATCTCACGGTCTTGTGTACTTTTGGAGGATCAAAGGAGGCTCTTGAAATCGTCTACGCAAAATGGGACGATGTCATGGAGTTCTGCAAGAAGAAGACAAAAAATCCGATATTATCCTTGGCCGAGGGACTTGCCCGCGATGGCTGCGAGGAGGATCTCGTTGGGCTGATTGACTATGCCGAGAAGAACGGCTTTCCTTATGAGAAACACATTCAGAGTGTCTTGGTTACTTTTTATGCTCAGGCCAATCGAATCCCCGAGACGAAGCACTGGTTCGAGAAGCCAATTTCTTCTGGAAGTCCATCTAACAAGATCATGCCCCTGGTTGCTGCTTTCGCTGCTCGCAACAACTTGCAAGACTGGGCAGTTCCGCATTTCCTCGAAATGGGCGAAAGGCTCAACGACAAACCAGAGAAGCATTACTGGGATAGCTTGTTGCAGGCGGTTCTCATTATTGGCAAAGGTCTACCAGAAGTGGAAAAGATGATGACCCATATGGACAGCTCCCAAGAGGTTTTCAAGTCCAACACAGCCACCATCAACAGTCTTCTCCGGGCTGCTCTCGGCATGAACGATTCGTTATTAGTTGAAGAGGTCCTCTCACTTGCCGCAGACAAGGGTCTTCCACTAGACGGCGAGTCCCACCTTATTCTGATGGAGGTGCGACTTCAAGCACGTTACCTACCAGGAGTCCAGGCCGCATACAAGAAAGTCACACATCACGAGCCATGGCATGTTCAGCCTGATCTTTGGTGGGATTTCGGTAGATTGGTGAACGAGTATATCATGACTCTCACTTCCCAAGCAACGCCCAACTTCAAGAACATCAGTGAGGTAATCCGGATGTGCGAGGAGAATCAAGTATTTCTTATGCCGGAGACGGTCGCTTCTGTTTGTATTGGACTTTTGGAGAACGAGCAGCATTTCGATGTTATGGACATATTATCTGTCCACTCGTTCCAATTCAGTGCTGCAGAGCGAGAGGCTATCCAGGATGCCTTCACACAGTTTTGTGTGAATCCCAAAACTAGCACTTCACGGGCATGGAACGGTTATCAGATTCTGCGGCAGTTCTTCCAGGATCTCAGCTTTGAACATCGCGTGCAGCTGATGGAGGCCTTCTTTGATCGCAAACGCCCAGATATGGCATCTCATGTCTTTGGCCACATGCGACAGCACCGAAATAGCGACTATCACCCCAAGCGTGAGACATATATCTCATGCTTTGAAGGATTCTCACGATGCCCTGACGAAGAGTCTCTGGAGATTGTTCACAACATGCTCAAGATGGACACGACAGTAGAGCCAAACACCAAGCTTTACACTTCTCTTCTATTAGCATATGCAGCCTGCGAGAAGCCTACCCAGGCACTGGACTTTTGGCAATCAATAATAGCTTCCCAAGAAGGACCTTCCTATGCCAGTTTGGAAGCTGTGTTTTGGGCTCTTGAGCGTACACCGAACGGCTCAGGGCAAGCTAATGTCATTTGGAAGCGGATAGAGAAAATGGACGTGGAGGTTCCGCCATCGGTGTATAATGCATATGTCGGTGCTATTGCTGGCAGTGCAGAGGAAGAAAGGGTGCAAGATATTATCATGCGAATGGGCTTGGCGACTGGGGGTAAGCCAGATGCAATGACGTGAGTTTCAATCCGCCCTTAACTAGTGCGATCATATTGCTGACATTATATAGACTGGGAATAGCTTTCAATGCTCTACCAGGACAGACACTGCAAGCAAATTTCAAGGGTTGGGCTCAGACACGGTATCCCGAAGCGTGGGCCGATCTAGAGTCCAAGGGCAAGCGACTCAACAAGGACTCGCTATGCCAATACAAGCTCAACCGTATATTAAGAGCTTGAATGTATCATAACATATGTTGACATAAAACGAAGAGATGTTTGGATGTAGACAGCTGTATCAATATGTTACAGTAGAGGTTGAGGCTATTTGTTATACACATGTATGACCACAAAATAATGACCATGACATAACATCAATCATCCCAGACAACTAAACGCCGGCACAGAACAAGTCGTTTCCTTTTGTATATACAACTCGTCTACTTGTGGCGTGGGAAGAAATTGTCGCGGAGCATCTCGGGGTGAGCGTGAACGGTGGGGTAGATGCCCATGCCCTGTACTCGACGAATCATCTTGGCCACCTTGCGCTGGTTGACGGGTCGAAGACGGGTGAGTGTGGTGTTGTGAATCATGCCCGAGCTTGTGGTAAAGTGCTCGATGAGAGAGAAGTTCTAGGGCCATGTGAGTTTCTGTTCTGCAGCAGTTGCTTGATATAACCAAAGCGCACCTTGTACATATCAAGAGGTTTGATGCCGAGCGCATCAACAACATCCTTGGTTCGCACCGACCTCTTCCTCCACTTCTGCATCTCAACGGGACTCAGATCATGCGGAGAATAGACATCACCCGGCTGCCATCGTCGAGGCATCTGCTTGAGGAAATCGTTGGACATCTTCTGGTTCTTGAGAAACTCCATCTGCGCAGACTTCTCCAGAGAGTACGAGTTCGTCCGCGTCCTGTACCTCTCTAGAAGTCTTGCTGCAGCATCTCCACGCGATGGACCGCGAGTACCTCCTCCACGGTTGTTGCTGTTGTTGATGTTGGCGAGACGGTTGCTGTGGCCTCCGGATGGGGGATGTCGGCCCGGAGGAGCTGCTGTGGACGCTGTGGTGGAAAAGCAGCGCGTGACGCTGCGCACTATAGATGAGGGTGTTGGTAGTCTGGGAGGCATCTTGGGCGGTCGCAATTGGTGCCGGCGGTTGAATTGACGGTTGTGAGGCTACTGGGGCTGATTTTGGTGATGTTCCAATTGTTGGAGTTTTCGACCAAGCGGAATGCGGCGGGGTAAATTCCGCGACTCCACTCAGATTTTATCTCGTTCAAATCTAACTTTACTTTTTGTCTGCGAGACGACGTCTACCAGCAACTGCGCAAAAAGGCACCAGAAGAGCTTTACTTTAGCTTTTTCTTCTTTTTTCTTGTTCTTCGCTTTGCTTTGCTAGGTATTTAATACTGAGCAACAGAGAAACACCGCAATCATGGTCCGAAAACTCAAGCATCACGAGCAGAAGCTCCTTCGAAAGACAGACTTCATCACATACAAAAGTGACAATGACCATCGCGACAAGGCCGTCATGCGACGTTACATGATCCAAAAGCCCGAGGACTATCACAAGTACAACCGTCTCTGCGGCGTAAGTCACGTCCCGTCTCAAGCGCATGCCACACATACACGGTACTAACAAGACCAGTCTCTGCGCCAACTCGCTCACCGTCTGACCCTCCTCCCTCCCGATAACGCAACCCGCCGAAAGCACGAAGAGCTCCTCCTCAACAAGCTATACGACATGGGTGTTCTGTCTAGCGCCTCGAAGCTGTCGTCTGTCGAAAACAACGTCACGGTGAGCGCCTTTGCGCGCCGTCGCTTGCCCGTGCTGATGACGAGGCTGCGCATGGCTGAGACGGTGCAGGCGGCTACAAAGATGATTGAGCAGGGCCATGTGCGCGTCGGTACGGAGACTGTGACGGATCCTGCGTATCTGGTCACGAGGGGTATGGAGGACTTTGTGACGTGGACGGTGGGCAGCAAGATCAAGAGGAACATTATGAAGTACCGCGACCAGCTGGATGATTTCGAGTTGCTATGATTGGAGACGGAGAGGGAAATGCATGGGACGATTGGAGTTTTGGGCGTCTTTGTATGTGATCTTCGATGGGCAATTACTACGGCAAGAGTTCAAAAGTTTGAGGCGAGGTCTTTTGTGAGATGGACACTGGATCTAAGCTGCGCCATGGTTTTAAACAATGGGGAATAGCAGTGTAGAAGACGATATGGGCAGTTCTTTTTCTTCCTGGACCAACCATCATCTTACACGGGTGGTGTGACGAAGGAGCCGAAGGGCAGTAATCGGCGAATGGAATATATTAGCAATTGCTTAAGAATAAGAGTGATAATCATGACGGGATGGTTGCCAGATGCCTTCGGCCCCGCTCGGCTCCCTAATCGGGACGCGGAGAACTTACCAAAATGACCCGAGTCTTTTCTATATAAAGTACTAAACCTCCCACATGCGCGTATACTAGATCTATTTAGTTCTTGGTACTAGATCACGCATACTCTACGCCCACCATGGCAGTTCTTTCAACCCTCAAAGAGCTCGCAGAGGCACTCGTTGGCCCTTATATATTCATGAGCTTGGCCATGCCTCATCTCCCAGCCACACTCCTCGAGGTTATCCGAAACAGAGACTTCCGAACCTTGTTCTCGCCCTCTCGCTTCAAAGAGGCTTGGTTCGGCAACACCTACGCTGTTATAGGCCCGCAGGTAAAGGCGAGCGCCGAAGCCCGTGTCATCCCATTACTCGAAGGTCGTGTGAGAAACGGCCAGGTGAGAGATGAGGTTGTTGGAGAGCCCATCAATGGCACTATTCTTGAAATTGGTGCGGGAACCGGAATGTGGGCGGACGTGTTTGCCAAGGTCAACGTCGGAGTGAACACTGAGGAAGATGCTGCTGGTGATGGAGAATTAAGGCGAAGAAAAGGAGGCAGTGGCTTAACTCGCGTGTACGGCATTGAACCGAATCCCAAGTCTGCGGCAGCTCTGAGCCGGCGAGTCCAGGAGATTGGACTTGATGGCATCTATGAGGTGGTCCCAGTCGGAATTGAATCGCTCAACGATCCAAAGGCTTGGGATGGGCGTATTGAGCCAGAAAGCGTCGACTGCATCGTCACCATCCTTTGCCTCTGCAGCATCCCTGAACCTGAGAAAAACATCAAGCTCCTGTATCAGACTCTCAAGAAGGGTGGACGATGGTATGCCTACGAGCATGTGCGTATCCCTGAGAACAGGGGCTTCTTCTTGCGTGCCTATCAATGTGAGTTAGTCAACCATCTCTGGAAAACAATTGCTGATGACAATAGGGGTCACTGGTCTTGTGTGGTCGCAAGTCATGGGGTCATGTCGAATTTGCCGATCGACAGGCAAATCATTAATAGAAGCTGGGCCTTGGGAAAAGATCGATCTAGCCTCACCAGAAGGAGAGGAGAGATTTAGGATCCTTCCCCATATTCTTGGAACATTGACCAAGTAAGCGGTGGCGCAGATTTGATGGTGTCCTGGTCCATGCTGTCACGATGTTCAGAATATTGGCGCAGGTCGAAATATGAATAAATGCATTATGAAGGGTATCAAATCGAACGTCAATTCTCATTATAGCTCGTCATCATCATCGTCATCTGAGAGAAATATCGAGGTTCTTATACTCGACCCCTGAATCTCCGTCTTGACCTTCTTCTCTTCCTCGACCTTGGTGTCAACAGTCTCCGTTTTTATCGTCTCCGTTTTCACGAAAGCATCTTTAATGTCGTCCTTCTTCGCAGCTTCGTCTTTCAAGAGCAGTTCAACATCCAGTTTTTCGTCCTTGACCTCTTCTTTGGCATCACTGTTGTGCTTCGTCTCGTTTGGAGTGGTGTCCTTCGCGTCCTCCTCCTTGATGATCCCTTCGCGTATAAGCTTCTCTTCTCTTCTCTTGTAAAAAGAGTCCAGGCAATTTCGCCTCTTCTCTTGACTCAAGCTCTCTACAACAAGCGCAAAGTCCGTTGCGTTCGCAAAGCCAAATTCTTTAGCCATTTCGCAAAAATGCCGGACCATGACCTCTTCAGGGGGGTTGTACATGCTATGTAAGCCGTCACCCCGCTCATCGTCACTCTCTGCGAAGAGAGCACTCTGGCCGTCAAGGTCTCCTGAAGAGTACGTCATCATGGCAGCCCGTCGCGAAAGTTGTTCTTCGACTTTGGATGATCCGACTACCTCACTATTGTCATGTGTATACTCGATACCGGCAGAAGTGAGGATCGCTTGGATCGCGTCGCTTTTTGGCTTGTTGGCCTTTTTGGTGTCCAGCATCTGTTGTTGGTTCTCTGCTGTGAGCAGCGTGGCAAGTTGACTCATGCCACCATCTTCAGCATCCGGTTCTTCATTCTTGACTATGGCAAGGTCTTCTCCATCCTTGGCTGCCTTCTCCATATCGACATCTACAAGATGCACGCCCGCCTTTGCCTCGGCAATGTTTGTCTTGTTGACAATCTCTTGCAGTAAGCCACTGTCGTTATGGAAAGTAAAGATGTTGGCAAGACCAAAGATCTCGCCCTTTCGGTCCGTGTCCTGTTGAACACCTTTGAAGTATCGGCGTTCAGATGACGCAGTGTAGCCAATGTTCGCTTGCTGCTGTTTGTAGATCTGACGCGCATACACAATTTCCTCGACCGTCCCGAGTGAAATGAGACGGAAGACCTCGACATCGCGAGTCTGTCCAATACGGTAGGCTCGATCCTGAGCTTGGAGATCATAAGATGGGTTCCAGTGAGGGTCAATAATAACCACCTTGTTCGCAGAGGTGATATTGAGCCCCACGCCTCCGGCCTTGGTTGAAATGAGGAATACGAACTGTGTCGGGTCGGAGTTGAACGTGTCAACAACCTCCTGACGCTGTTCGTAACTCAAGGAGCCATCTAGATAGCTAACGGTATAGCTCGTATTGGTGAACAAGTGCTGCAGAATCCGAAGAAGTCGTACACTATGGGAAAAGACAAGCACCTTGTCGCCGTTTGAATGCCAGAATTTGAGCAACTTCTTCAAGACTTTCCATTTCCCACAAAATTCAGGATTGACCAGATTCTTAATCCGGTCTCGATTATCGTAGACATATTGCCAAGTATCGGGCAAGCATGTCCGAAGGGTGTTCAGATCCGACTCGTGTTTGCCTTGCAGATCAGTAGTCTGTGGCACAAGCAGAGTGAGATGGTTTGCCAGCTTTTGCAGCACAACCATACTAGGGAAAACAATGTTCTGCCATCGTACGCCGCTGGGGAGGATGCGATCACAGCACCACCCTCTCTTCTTGTCCCCACAGCATGGTTCTGAAAGACTGCGAAGAATGTCGATGTCGGCACTGTTTAGGAAGTTGTCGTACGCTTGCAGCTGAAAATCTGTAAGGGGGCAAAAGACGACTCGATCAGTCTTCTTGGGCAGTTGATCCGCGATGATGGTCTTCATTCGCCGAAGGAAATATTGTGGTAACAGGTTGTGGACCAGTTTGTCGGCTGTTGTTCTAGCCAAGCTGAGTTGAGCCTTGGTTGCGTCGTGAGACTGTCCAACTGTTAATGGCTTGGTGACTCTCTGAGTCCATTCTGATATTGTCCCGAAGTGCCCAGGATTGGTCCAGTCTAATAATGTCCAAAGCTCTTCATATCGGTTTTGAATTGCCGTACCAGTGAGGCCAAGACGACAAAGTGCGTTGACCTCGTTGAGAGCCTTGGTAGTTTCGGAAGATCTGTCTTTCAGCCGGTGGCATTCGTCAGCGATCACAGCGTCCCATTGAACCATGTTGATTGAGCTCCGGCTGTTCTTGTATGTGTCGTATGTGGTGATCATGATTTCGACTCGGCCTGCACGGGCAGTACTCAGGGCATCCTCTTTGTGACTTCCATGGAACAGATCAGTATGCCACCAGCCCCAACGATTAAGCTCATTCTTCCAATTCATAATCAGAGATCCTGGGCATATGATCAATATTCTGGGGTACCATCTATCAGGGTACTGTCGTATCTGTCGCAACCGCTTGCCGTCACGTTCATCGCCAGTCTTGCCAAACGCAGCAGTTAGAAAGGCAGCCACTTGCACCGTCTTTCCAAGACCCATGTCATCTCCCAGTATCCCGCCTTCTTGATAGACAAATTTTCTGTGAAGAAATGATACGCCGACAACTTGATAGTCTCGAAGGTACTGTGCGATTGATGCTGGAATAAGACCTGCTGATTGGGGCAGCTCGATATCTTTGTATGGTCGAGAAGGCTTGATGCCACTGCTCTCACTGAACTTGGGCCGCTCTTCCAGCTCGCTGAGTCTTCTCGTTTCTTCAAAATGAATTCCTGAGTAATCGGGGGGCACCATAAGAGCATTATCATGATGGAGTTTCCTGTTAGTATCAAACTTCCGTCTTCGCTCGACCAGGTACTCGGGCAAGCCTGCTAGTTCAAAATCATCTTTGGGATCTTCATTATCTCCGTGCACTTCTTCATTTCTTTTCTTTTTGCGAGTCGACTTTCGTCCGCCGCGGCGTTTCTTGGGCTTGACGGGTAATTCATCCTCGTCGCCCGTCCACTCAACCTTCTCCTCTATTTCAGCTTCATGTTTTCTTTTCTGGGCGGATTTTGAAAGGGACGAAACAATATCCTCAGATTCCGAGGCCGTGCCGTCATCGTCAGGTATTTCTATTACATCTGGTTGTGCTGGAGGCATATCGAAAGTGAGGTTAGTGGGTTGAGTGCACGAGAGGTTGCGCGCTTGGCGACGCGTTAGAAACGTCATGGATGGAACGAAAGCACGTGACTGCGCCTCTCAGCACTTAAAAATCATGACATGACTTTTCTTGGTAAGCTTCTCCCTAGCTTATTCTTATGTGACTGATTTCAGTGAATTGTTCATCAAGTTCGTCCAACACCATACATGCTCCGTATTCTTGCTCTTAATCTTCTTCCATTTACGACGGATACAATTGAAATGCAGAAGCTGAAGTAGTGCTCCACTCTGGTTTCACCTGGAGCCGTAAAACGCACAAGCCACACTGATCGACGGCAACGAACCCGCTCGTGAAATGTCAAATGATCCATAATTCGGTTATCGATTTCCGTTGTTTAATGATCCTTTCGCTTCACCTGTTGGATTAATTGTTCTTACAGAAGCTTACGGTCGTCCTTGTAATATACTGCGTATGAAAGTGCCAACAAGATCGCAAGGGGAACAGAACCCAAAAGTGTACTTTGATGATGCTTCACCTCATCAGTGAATTTAAGTTTGACGTGTCTTAAATGTGACCATCTGTGGCTAACGCATTGTCCACCGAGAGCAGGGGACCCATGTTTCTCATATCTGCCGACACAAGCAAGCATGTGCAATGGGACGAACAACTTTACTTGGTTGCTTCACTTTCATACAACGATGCAATGCAGATGGGACATAAACAGGACAGACAACAGTGACGTGTTAAGGATTTGTTGGATTGACGGGTATCGTATTAATTACTAAAAAGCCCAATGCATCATTGCCTTGAGGGCCAATCCAGTATGCGCCTCCATCACGAAGGAGCTCAACAAAGGAAAGGTAGAAACATGAATCGCATCCATGCCAGTCGTAAAAAGCAGCATCCAGCGCCAAGCGCGGAACGCCGGCGTAGGTAAGGTATCAAAGCGAAGAAAACAATCCGCACAGGTCGTCACGGCGTCTTCGGCAGCAATATGCATGTGCCCGGCTAGCTTGGCGGTCTTGGTGTCTTGGCCGTCAGACAAGGTGTCGCATGGTCAATAACACCGATGGCTGACCAGTCGTGGGCGATTGGCCAGAAGCCACCCGGGAGGCGCCGCAGCCATTACATAGAAGCAAAGTCCGAGGCTTAGTACTTCAGGATGATGTACAGAGCGTGGATGATACCAGGAATGTAACCTAATTGGAGGGTTAGTCAAATTCTGAGCAATAGGCGAGGGCATGGCCAAGCGATGGGTAAGCATGAGCCGCGGAGGGCTCGGATGCCAGCTGGCTGGAAATGCGAGGTTGGAGCATGAGAGACAAGAGGAACGTACCCAAAATGGTGAGGAGGATGTTGATGAAGAAGTCGGCGCCGCAGCCACGCTCAAGGAAGACACCCACGGGAGGGAGGATAATGGCAAGGAGGATCTTGCAGATGTCGCTATTGTGTATGTTAGTATATTTTGTTGATTGTTACTTTTTTTTATCTCGACCACAACGACTCGAGCACCCCATCCTGAGCTAACATCGCAGCCATTTCGCGACAGTTTCAAGCGCGGGTCTCTCGGGATGACGTCGTCGCAAGGTCGGGAATGTTGAAGAAGTCGAGCTTACCTAGCAGTGAAAGGCATGTTGTCGGTTGTGTAGACGAGGAGTTACTCGGAATATGTGTGTAGTAGGTGGGTTGTAGTTGAGGATAGAATGAACTGAACAGAGTTAACGAGTTGGTGTGAGATGTTGAGAACAAGTTCTGCAATTGGGAGGGAGTTGGATTGTCTTTTATACAAGCTCCGTCATCTACGAACGAGCCAAGCCGGCATGGCATCACTTCACTGACCACACACCCACCCACTCATTGTAGGTACCCAGAAGGCAATCACTGCCTAGCACCAATTCCCCATCCCGTTCCAACTTTCCCTGGCCAAGTAATATCCAGACCCAAGCGCCCGCGCAACCTCAACCGCACCTTATGTCTGGGCAATGCGTCATCGACTGGCAAGGATGAGGCTAGCCACAGGAACGACGAAGAAAAGAACCAGGAGTGAGTAAGTGGACTCCATATGATGTACAAAAATAAATAGGTACATACATGCAGCAGTCGGGTGAGCCCGCCTTGAAAAAATAGAGATACAGTTGCAGATACAGTATTTTACAATGGGTTCCCTCATCTAGATCGCATAAATGACCTGGAACTGCTGCTTTTGACTGTATTGCAACTGTTTATATTTCACAAGCAGGCAGTCATATAAACACATAGGTTCATTCCATTCATTAGCCATTCTCTGTAATTATGAATTCTTTCGAATGTGCAAATATGAAACAGAGTAAATGGGTATAACAGCCTTGGCTCTTCTTCCCACCCCGGCCAGGTTGTCGCAAATCAACAACAAGGTTACTTTGGGCTACGTCATGAGGCGAATGATTCATTGTGGCTGTGTTGCGCCACAATCCAGTCGTAATATCCGTACGGTACCGTATTACCGCATTACGACTCTACGAGTGAGAAGGCCGGATCTTGGCGACTAATGAAAGAATTCGTGAATCGTTGTGGCTGAGTTGTCAAAATTCTCTGCGAAAATCAACCTCGAATATCAAAGTGGATCTTTTACATTTAATTAATGCGACTGCCACGATGAGCCTCTTGGGTATCGTAATTCATCTTATAGTGGTTCGAGATGTGCGGTGTGCCTGACAAGCAAGATTACCTGACACCCGCCCGACCTTATTGTCGTAATCAGCACGTTACTGGGCGAGTGCCACTAAAAGATGCCGAGTCTACCGACTTCCAAGCCCTGACAACAAGTCAATTAGCATGGGGTCTGCCCAAAGAGGAAACTTGATTGTTGCTAAAGTTTTCGTTGGTCATGCATGCCATGGGGATAAGCGCCTGGGCCAGCTTTGCTGTACCACAGGATCTACCTCCCGTAGCAATTAACCTGATTTTGTCATGGTTTGTCAAGTCTCTGCTAGCTGGGTACATACATAAGCTAACTCAGCTTCGCTCTTGGCTGGTTAATGCTCTCAGTCATCTCCTGTTTCAGAAGCCTCAAGCACACGCGTCAGTGCCAAGTGTCGACTAATATTCCAAGTCTTGATCACCGTATCACGGCCTCGCCGGCACATGCAGGTGGAGGGCCAAGAGGGAACGGGTCACCAGCCCCATTTCTAAAGTCTGGCCTCGCCTCTAGTCTCACATTTAAGCGACTTTCCAAGAAAATATCACGATAGAGATGAGTCGTCTAAAAGTCTAAGTTTGGGCTATGATCTTAGCCAGTTATACAATGATATCAGCGTTAGCACATAAAAATCTGGGGTCATAAGGTCTGGGCCCAGCTGTGCCGTCGGGACAGGGTTGCAAATTACGGTTCGTCCAATGATGTTCCCTCCTAGAGTGTTCGCTTCGCGAGACAGAGATCGAGCTATTACCGACTCGGCGCAATTAGAGATGCTTCTGTGAATACGGTATCTGTTAGATCATTGGTCGTTGATGTCGAACTCGCATGTTCATCAACAGAGACTCAGATGTACTCTTCGACCTCAGGCAGACTGATCAACTATTAGTTTTGATTCCACCAGTAGTTCTCTGAACTTGACATTCTAAACACAGGTTGACAATGTCCAACTCACCCAATCATATAAACATACCTAGGTACCTAAGTCCACGTATGTCCAGACAATTAAAACGAGCAAGAATAACAAATTGATGTAATAACCACGGGAAATGGCCTCTATAAACTAAGATCTAATTCCGTTAATTCGAGGCTCTTTACCGAAAGCTCTATTCAGTCCATTACAATAGGAAACGCGAGATAAGATGTCCTTACTCTATGTGCTTTCCTCGTGACTGCTTCGATGACTTGATTTACCCGACTATGAAACCAATAAGGATAACTACCTACCTACCTACCTACAGTACACAAGACTTGAAGTCATCATGCACGACACCATGAAGTGTAAATAGGGTTTATTTTAGTTGCGTGATCTTGATCCATCTCACCGGAATGTTGCATAAGGCTATTTGATCAATCGATCAAAAAGAGTCCATGTCTTAGATGTACAGGGTATCCCACCCATCAACAGACATGTCTCCCCACAACCTTTAAAGAGGAGTAGAAGTACAATATCAAATGATTGGTAGAGAAAACTGAATATCTTCTTGTGTTGCTATAAATATGTGCTGGGCGTTCTTTAGTCTTCAAAACAATACGAAAGCCAAGGCATGGTGATCCACTCGAGGGAAAACACTACTGTATCATGAATGCCATCATACATAGCAGGTGATGTCATCACGTCTAACGTTTTACCATCATGGTACATTCTAGTACATCCATAGTTACATCTTGATATACATCCAAGCCCGGGTATTACGCAGACATGAACACTAGGGCGATCGCACTCCTCGCGAACCAATGGCTTATTCCTCCTTAACCTCGGGAGTGACAGCCCAACGCTTTCCATAGAAAACAGTGCCCAAAACCTGAGATCCAATGATATATCCAATGTAAGCACCGGCAACAATCGTAACGGGCCACTTTTGCCATTCGCGATCCCAGTCCAGAGGGATAGGAACAGCTCCAAGCCAAGCTCCAACCACTGTTCCAATAAAACCACCAAACGTCTGGTCGAATGGAGCTGAGACTCCAGCCACAGCCTGAAGGGGAACGGGGTCGGAACCGCGGACGTAGAAGACTGGGTATATCGCGAGAATGGAAATATGTGCGCAGCACAGGAATGTATGAGGAACATGTGTGAGGAACGGCGCGCCGAACAGGACAAGAAGAATATGAAGAACGGGTGTCAGGATCAGAGCGAGGAGCAAAGAGATGACAGCAGTCTGTACCCACGGTATTAGTTATGCAGTTTTTACATATAGGATAACCACTTACAGGAATCGGCTTTGCTTCCCGTCCATCTGACTTCTTCTTCTCACCAGGACGCGGCTTCTTGGAAGCAGTCGAGGATCCCGCGGGGGGGAGACTCAGCATAAGATACACAGCCTGGATAGCAGCAACAACGGGGAGAGCAGTCTGAAGGGTCGAGACGGGATCGGCCACCAGGGCATCGAAGCGCCAGCAGAACAGGCCAGCGAGCAACAGCTGATGTACGACTGATGCGGGCAAAGCGGCGGGAGAATTGATGAGTGGAATCGCGGGCACAGCGGCCTTGGGCGCGGGCGGTTGAGCGGCGGGTCCGCTCTTGACGAGAGTTGTCGACATGGTGACGGGGTCGACAAGTGGCATTGATAAAAAAGGAGTGTGTTGAGCAATTGCTCGTTGCTTGTCTTGTCGCGATCACCAATACGGTGGTTTAGCGTATGTAGCTGGACTTGACAGGTGTAGCTAGGTGAGATCACGCTTTAGGTCACATGATGTAGACCACGCCGAATTTTCGGCTCCGAATGGAATGGGGTGCTCCGTGCCGTACCGTACCGTACTTACACCATCATTACATGAGCGACCAACTCCACGGACCCAGACCATCGGCACGGGACCACGGATAAGCAGACTAAGAATAGGTAACAGCGGAAGTGACAGTCAGTATTAGAATCAGCATCACATCAGCACCAGATCTGCATCGGCATCGGCGAGTGCCATGGCATGGTTAGCATCATCTGGATCTCATGCGATCAAATCTGGGCTGTCAAGAACCTAGAACATGTCAAGCGACAGATGGGATGGTTTTGGGGTATTGGAGAGCGTCGTGAGTGGTTGAGAAGTAATCGTAACATGGCGCATCCTTGCGATATTGCAGACCAGACACACAATGCAACCACTTGCTCTTCGCCGTTCCCCGGAAAGAGCAGAGTTCATGAAGCGAATATTTGTTTCTGGAAATCGTCAACATCAGTCGATAACGACGACGTGTTCGCGGGAGAAACAGGGTTGCGCCAATTGACCAATCGCCAGCGTCCCCGGTCCCCGCCGATCAAAGCAGAATCGCACCACAACCGCCGCTCATCTCGTCGAAATCGTCCCACGCGCCTCTGTGCTGTTGTGCTGACTGATGGCATGGGGCCCTCTCTGATTGGTCGCTGCGCCAGACACCCTCTAATACCCCAGGATCCAGGACTCTACAATGGCATGATGGTCTCCGAACCAGATGAAATCTGACCACAAATGGATATATCCGGCTGCGTGGGAGCTGGGAACTCGCCGTCTGAAGGAAGCCCTGGGTAAATTCGTGATCTTGGGTAAAATTTGATCGGCATCTTGATTTTGTATAAGAGCATGACTTCTACCGGTTCCAAAATAGCCTCTTCTCTCATCACTATCAACAGCTTCATCAACAGAGCAATAACAGCCTCTCCACTCATATAAACCAACACAAATCACCACTCAATTCAACTTTTTGGATATAAAGGACAATTTCGACTCAATTCGTCTCAAACAACAAACAAATAACTCAACTCTTCTCTCAACCACTTACAACAAATCAACATGTCTCCCATCGTTGTCCGATCTGCCGCCCGCGCTGTCCAGCGCCGCCAATTCTCTCTCCTCAATGCCATGCGAAACGCTGGCCGAGCCATGGAAGCTCACCCCTTTGAGCGTATTCCCATTTCTCAGAAGCCCGCCAGCCCCGACTACGCCAAGATGGCCAAGCGAGTTGGTACCCAGGCTCTCTTGTAAGTTCTCAATTGCATTTACATCTATCAACATCAACTAATAATATCTCAGCTTCTTCCCTGGATTCGCTGTCATTCTCGGCTGGCCCTACGCTGCCAAGGTTGCCTACGACGGCCGAATGTAAGGGATAAACAATACAATCAATCCACTTGGATAGACTCGACGAGACCATTACTCGATCGATACATACATGCCCGCATGAAGATTTGAAGATTGGGACCGATTGTGACAATGCACAGTCACTTGTACATAGCATTGGAAAGGCGTTGGAGGTGCATTGACATCGGAAGGGTGCTTAAAGCAACCCATCTGCTACTACATATATGATAAATTTCTAGATCATAATTCCATATGTTAAAACTTCAAAGTTTGTTTTCTTCTGTGATTATTCAATTCCTTCCTATCAACACATCGCAACTTATATGAACCAACCGCCCTGCTGATATTCAGACACACTGCACTGCAACGCTTACATCCATCATAATCGTCCCATATGCATCAACAATATGGGGTAGCGATCTATATCCTTGACAACTCTATCTTGATAAAACAACTCCCTGGAGATATCTCAACCACCCTCTAAATACGCCGAGTTACACCCCGAATGATACTTCTCAACAGATTATGACCTGACATCTTCTGTGTTCTCGTCCTACCTGTCGACTTTCCTAGGACAAAGCAAATAACTCAAAAACCCCGATACTCCAACGCCGATATTAATACTGACCCCTTCTTTTATTTTCTCTCTTCTTCGCCCCTGACTATCTCGCGTTGGTGTTTCGAGGTATGGCATCATGTTATTGTCCATGGCTATAAAATGTTGGGACGCGCCCACCCATGGGTTTCATGCACCCGAGCCTTGCATTCATTCATAGGGTCTTTCTGTTTTTGAAGTGGACCAAATGTTCATCGAAATACTGGTGGCGGCTTTGACTTGTTCAGTGTCGATATCATCGTGGTCATCACCGGGAAAGTCATTAGGAGATCTTCGAACTTGAACGTGTATGGCTTCTCTTTATCCTTCAAGTCGGCCCTTGCATGCCAGATCTTCCTTTTTCTATTTACATTACTTTAAATCAAACAATCGTCCTTTCTCTATACCAAACCACTGGGGTCACTCCGCCAATCTGTGTCTTTCACGAAGCATCACTCAATAGAGGTCGAGTATTATCGTCCGTTCCCTTCCAACATATGGTGCACTTCTGATCCCATAGAACCATGGCAGGATTCTTGCTCTCATGCCTTCTAGAAAATATTCATGCGTTCTCAGGATACGATCATCCTTTCGAGTTGTACCCCTTGATCGTTGAGTACCCTGCAAATGCGGCGAGGTAAACGGCATTGTCTTGCTGGCAGAGCCATCTTTATTGTATATAGTCAAGTGCATTCGTAGAATGAGCTCTATCTACTGTAATAACAGCGACAAAAGTTATTGTTGTACCTAAGTTGAAATATGTTGTAGTGGGATGACCGTCAAGGTACTATGCCGGTGTAAATCGCAACAAGCTCAATAATAACTCAAAGGCTTTGCAGAAACGAATATTTATAGCAACGAGCATAGCTTAAGAACAATAACCTATCATTGTATAGCCTCTATGAGTGTCTTCAGCACTATCACCATATCATATCACGAGCACTAGTGTGGTGTTGACTCACTGACATGAGCTTTCAAATCTGTTTCTGGGCAGTTGTCTTAATAATACAAACAGCTAATGTGTATTTGGATCGAGAGTTAAGCTGAAATATGTCTATTCTCTTGATGGTAACTGCTTCCGGTCCTGTGGGTAGGCAGATATCAATGTTC
The DNA here is from genome assembly GCA_013623715.1 of Fusarium verrucosum. Classification (NCBI taxonomy): domain Eukaryota; kingdom Fungi; phylum Ascomycota; class Sordariomycetes; order Hypocreales; family Nectriaceae; genus Fusarium; species Fusarium verrucosum. The sequence continues at coordinate 98,025 of JABFFJ010000087.1, forward strand.
TCATCGCGTTTATGCAACTATCTCGAGACTCGAATCAATATAGAAAAAGCTACACCACCAACTCCCCCACGACATAAGATGTATGTCAATAACGCCAGTTCTAAATCCCCATGAAACCATCGAGGCAATCCATTTCTATGTACGCACATCATCGTCATCCGCTTTTCCTTACAATGCCTATTCTAAATCAACTCTCCTTCACCGTCCTCAACAAGGTCGTCATCCTCTTCCCAGTCAACCTGGGCTGCCATCTCCTCTGCTCTTCGCTGAACTTCAGCCAGACCCGAAAGCTCAGCCACGTAATCCTTCTCTTGTAGTGCCTTCTTCACAAACCCCCATCCGTCCTTGCGGTAGGCATCAAGAATCTTGGGGCTGCATGCGCTACAGCAATCGTAAGATTGACCGCGAATAACGATGTTCTGGAATGTCGAAACATAGCCTCTAATTTGATGCGGAACCAAACCCAATGCATGGTCAGGGGGGTCTCTCTCTGGAACCACTCCTGGAGTTGGCTGTGGTGCTGGCGCATCTTTACCCAGTGGATGTTGCAGTAAGCTTGTCAAGAGTTCTACAAGAAGGGCAGAAGCAATCGCTGCAACACCAGGTCGGGTGACCGTGCATTGCTGATCAAGGGTCTGGTCCTTTTGTGACTAAACAAACGTTAGATGCGGATTTGAAAGAGGGGATGGAAACTTACATCTGCTGGGGCCACAACATCGTTGCAGAAATAGCATCCCAGTGGCGTCTGCCCTTCGAGATTACTTTCAGAACCATGCCGCATAACAACGTAAGAATCGAAACCCAGCGCAGCATTCATAACGATCTTTCCCTTGGCCTTTCCCATGACAGTTGGTAGCCATCGTGACTCTCTCGAATCCATGAGTAGGAAGACGGCATCGTGTTCGTCGATCAGCTTCTCCAGCTTTTCATAGTCGCCCCTCGTCTTGGACTCCTCTGTGTAGGGGTGGCCGAGCATGGGAACAGATAACGCATACCCTTCACTATCAACACCAGGGTATATTTCCTTCAATGCTTCGGCAGCTCTAGGTGCTTTCGGCTTGCCTCCTTCCAGACAATCGTTAAAGTAGAACAGTGGCTGCCGGACAGGATTGGAATATGATACTCGACCATAATCCACAAAAGTAATCTTCCGAACACCCCAACCCATGAGGTTTCTTGAAACATAGCTTCCCAGTGTGCCGGCGCCCAGGAGTAGGCACTTCGTGTTCTTGATGGTGTCCAAGTCCAGGTTAGGGGCAATCCTCCATTTCATAAGCTTCAGGTTCAGGTCGACTGAGCTGTCGGCCAGTCGTGCAGGGTCCATGTACTCGCCCAGGTTTACTTGCTGCGCCTGGAGTTTGCCGTTGCTCGACCGAGCCCAGCCAGTAACTTTGGGCATTTCGGCGATATCTAGGTTTTCAACTGGATCCATCTCGATTGGGAGAATAACACTGCGGGCCTCGTGTCTCTTTGCCTGGGTATCTCGATAGCAGATAACTTTGATCTTTGTCAAGCGGAATCGCTGTCGAATAAGAACCAGGAAGTTTCGCAGTGGCCACCCAGGGCCTTCGGGGTATGTTGAAGGGTCGACAAATGCGACGTAGCGGTCATCCTCAGCCACCTGGTCAAAAAAGCCGTCATCAAAGTCTCGCAGCGACCCAACTTCCCATCGGAATGGAAGTCCCTGAGAAGTGCCAGTGTCGTCGGTTTCTTGCTCTTGTCCATGTACCTTCTTCACCAAGAAGAAACCATGTTGGCGAGAGTCAGTGCTGTATCTCCAGGTTCCGACTCTTTCGACTAGAGCTGTGCTCTCCTGAGCGTTGAGACGTTCGGCTGGGCCGGATCGTTTCCAGGAAGGGTCAGAGTGGAGAGCCGGGAAGGCAAACCAGTATGTGAATTTATACTTTTTGAGATCTGCGTATGAAAGAATGATGAATGACGAGAGTAGGGAGGGAACAGAGTAGATACTACCATCTTTGATCGCATCCCATATCTAGAGTGGTCAGTGGTGGGTCAGCCTTGATGGGGTGAGCTAGAAATACCTGTCGGCCAGCCGTCTTTAGCATGGCAGCTTTGTCTGTGTTCTTGAAATCTTCAAGTGTATTTACATTCCTAATAATGCCCTCGGCTCTCATTGCCCCAAGAGGTGGACTGGGCTCATTAGTTCTGCGATGGTCAGAGAAGGAATATGCATAAATCAAACAGAGGACCTACTTGCTGCTCGTGAGAGCATTTCCTAGTATCTGCATCCGACAGCTGGACTCTGGCTCTTCCAAGCGCGGCTCGTAAAGGCCGAGAACGCTTCGCGCTGAATCGTCGAGCTTGTCATGGTCGAGCTTTGAGCCAAAGAGGGCCGAATAGAAAGGCAGCTCAATCTCCGAGGCAAACGGAGCAAACTGCAAAGGCGTCGCCATTTTTATCAAGTTTTTTGATAAGTACGAGATCCAAAGTTTGTTGTTCTTGCGGTGTTAAAGTATGTAAGATAAAGTATTTATAAGGTTGGTGATTAAGTTGTAATGTGAGATACTTTGGGAAGGGCTGACGCGGGGTCCAGGTCCAAGGGAAAGGGAACTGCTAAGGTTTATACTGCTGCGAACATAAATGCTCAGGCGATGACCGACGTTAATCAGCAGGATAAGAGTAGGTATAGACTGTGATGGAGTGAAGGATTCGAGGCTACAGGTACTTGAACGGCTGACACGATGAGGCTGTCACTTGATGTGTAGGTCACTCATCACGAGACAAAGGTTGAGTGAAGATGATGTAGAGAGATAGGCAGGTGCCGTTCCAGGCAGTCAGTAGTGTTGCCTGCCCCACCGCGGGGTACCTACCTGTGTAATATGCAGTCCAACTTATCGGTCTTATCGCCGTTTCCATTAATTCACGCCGCGATGTGACAGCACTATAGGGTAGTTGATTGTTAATGCAACTGGAATAAAATGAATTCAATAATTAATAATATCTGTATAAATAAACTTATTCGAATGTAACGATGTAATGGTATTAATAGTATACGGATTAATCTGTCCCCCTTGTGCTATCTTCACAACTGAATCACACCTTGCTGTTCTACATTATCCCGTCCATGGATAGTGTGATATAATATACATACCCAGGTAGTTATTAACTTATTATCTCCAATGTTTAGCCAACACAAAGAGCCTGCTCGTTTTTTCATGTCCACGGCAAAAGAAATCGATATTGCAAATCCCATACTTACAACCCATACAAACAAAGACCCTTTGCAGCTCATTTACCATCACCTAAGCTACACAAGAAACATGTTCTTCACAACCACAGACTCGGTAAACGGGATTCAACACCCTTTCACATTTATTTCCACCGTCCACTGCAAGAATGTGACACTCATCTTGGAGACGCCATCTCATTAACCAGAAATTTGTGTCTAAAACAGCCGAAGGGTCAATCTTTCTCGGGATTGCTGGAATGAATGCTCTGATACATCATAAGTCATGTCACAGACATATCTATATATACTTATTTACTGTCTCGCAGGATCGAGATTTTATACCACAACCCGCAAGATGGAGAAACAGACGTCGAGACACTTTTGAAAGCTTCTGTCGACATTCTAGAACGTCCAACGGGTCGTGGTTACGGCCGCGCAAACGGTGCACCCCACACTATGAGGCGCGCTTAGATAGTCGCCATACGCGTTAAATGACTTCAAAAAACTCAAGATAATACATTCATCATAAAGATTTCTTCTGATCTCTCAACTACAACCACCCGAATAACTCACCGTGCCAGCTCACACAATGCTTATTGGCATCTGCGGCAGTAAGAATGTCTCATAAACTCTCATATCAGACGATAAACTCACAATACATACTCAGGTATCTGCTCCGGCAAAAAGACGGTGGCCCAATATCTCGTTGAGCACCATGGCTTCAAACTCCTCCACCTACAGCCACAATCTCTTCCGATACCTTCAAATTCCTCGCTTAGCACTGAATCTGCCTCTTCTGAAGACCACAGCACGGAGTCGCCGCCCCAGTCAACCGACTCGACGGCATTCAAGGGCGCTCTAACTTCAACAGCGCTCACCACAAACAATGGTCACAAGTCTTCTTCCGAAACCACGCTGACTCTACGGGCTGGACCGCAACATGTGTTTACCACGGCCGAAGAGCTTCTAGACTTCGTGACGAAACGCTGGCGCAGCCGCTTTGTGATTACCGACATTCCCACAGAGGCCGTTCTAGATGTCTTCCTTCGCCGTCCTTTCTTCTTGTTGATATCCGTCGACGCACCCTTGACGGTCCGCTGGCGACGATTCCAGGACCGCGCGAGGCAGAGGCATGCGGGAGAACCTGACATGAGTCTAGAAGACTTCGTCACAGAGAGTGATACACACCTGTACGATGCTCAGAAGGGCCTGTCTCCCCTCATCTCGCGTGCTGCGGTGAGACTTCTCAACACATCCTCCTCTCTGGCGCACCTCTACGCGACCCTTGGAAAGCTGGACATCCCGAACCCTGACCGTCTGCGCCCTGGCTGGGACTCCTACTTCATGGCATTGGCATCCCTTGCCGCGCAACGCTCCAATTGTATGAAGCGCAGAGTCGGATGTGTGCTCGTGGGCAAAGAGCGCAGGGTTATCAGCACCGGCTACAATGGAACTCCAAGAGGATTGCAGAATTGTGCCGAGGGAGGCTGTCCCAGGTGCAACGACGGCAATAGTTCAGGCGTGGGCTTATCGACCTGCCTGTGTATCCATGCTGAGGAGAATGCCCTCTTGGAAGCGGGACGAGAAAGAATACGCGAGGGGTCGGTTCTCTACTGCGACACGTGTCCCTGCCTCACATGCAGTATCAAGATTTGTCAGGTGGGCATTAGCGAGGTCGTCTACGCTCACACATACAGCATGGACAACGACACAGCCCGAGTGTTTAGGGAGGCTGGAGTGAAGCTGAGACAGTTCATACCAGTGAGTACCCCTTTTTTTGGGTCCAGATCTGAACGAGATATTATCGTTCACTAGTCCTTTTTGAATGTTTGATACTGATTCAGATCTAGCCGCCTAATGGCCTGATTCACCTCGAAAAGATGGAACTCTATTAGATTCCCGGTATCTCGGCCGTCTCACTATGATTCCATGTCGTGCCTCTGTGGGGAATTTTGAGAGTCAAACTGAATTTTGTCCAGAATGTGGTTTTGAGGCCCGTCACGATGCTGGAATTGCTTCGATGGGCTTTGATGTCAAGCACCTTGCTAAATATCACCCACTTCAACTGGCATGTAAAATATCGCTCATCTCGATCCTCCCTCGCGAGGAGGTGCATATGAGACTTGGGTCGAGAACTTGAGTTGGCGTCTGAGTTACCCCTCGCTATCTCCCTTGCGAATGAATGTGCTGTCCAATTGCCCAATCAAAGATTCTGTGCAGTGTTCGCTTGTCCGAGTCCACTTGAAGGATCGCTTTGATGCATGCATCGATACCTCACAGACGGAAGACAGGCGGCCCGTGGAAATGCAGTTACATCGCCAGCGTGGCCCGTTATTGAAGCCTACACGTTTCTGAACCCTAATAATGACGACAAACTGCAGAAAAATATAGGGTAGGTAGTCAATGCCCACTTGGTTGCAGTAATGGTCAGACGGGAATGAAGCCACTTTGCGTCATGGCGTTTGTCTGCATTTTCTATTTTGGATGCCGAAACTCTGCACGCTTGGATGAATGTTGGCTCTGTTCTCGATGGCTTCTCATGCAAGACGACCAGTTAATTATAAAACATATAAATAAATTCGATATCTGTATCCTTCATCAGAGCGCTTAATTTCAACTGCGAGGCAAAATCATGCATGCTCGTCGTGGAGGTGAGGTGTAGTTAACTTTCGCTTCGTCTTGTCGCGCTGCATCTATCACGAACCTCCATCGCAACAACAAGACAAGGGCCACCTTCTAGAAGAACTAGTCTCTGAATAGGGGCCTATAACAAGGTTTCTGGCTGTGTTGAGGTGCGCTGAAGATACAGACCACAGCCGCCCCGAGGCCACTTACACGGTCCTTATAATATGAACTGCATAGGGGTTCGCCTGACAGAGCCGCAGACTTGTGCGGTGTGCTTCAACAGCATGCTAGCTGCAGCGATGTCCCATAAAATATGCAACCAAAATCAGGCGGTCAACAAAGTTGGCACTCATGGATATGTTGTGCACAGCCAGTGCATACCCTGTCTAGTGCGTGCAAAATATGCGAGTGCGGGACGTATGCGAGTGAGCTGAGTTGATCTGTTGATATGAACAATGAAGGACCTTTCTGTGTAAGTGCAAGCAAGTGATAATAATGATCTGTAAAAGTCGACGATCTCCTTGATCCAAAACCTCCGATCAAGATGCACGGAGCAGCACCGGTAGGAGCAGTACCGATTGACAACTTTGATTGGCAGTCGAAGACATGCCAGGGGCTTCAAATCTGCAAAATACGATGCGTAACTTTTTGATATGAAGCGCTTTGTGGTCCCTTTGGTCTGAGCCCCAGGCTCACGGGCAGGGCTTTTGTGTCTCTTCTCGTCCACACGCAGCAGCCAACATCAGACGGAGCACACATAATTGAATTGTTAGTCCAAGTATGGCGGGGTCCACCCCAGACTCACGCATAAGAAGCGAGATGACATGGGTTGGCAGGCATAAAGAGCACAATTAAAGGCTCAAATTACCACCGTTTGCTAGTTATGTGGTGGGGGAGTGAGTGCACAAGAGGATAGATAGGGGAAACCAACCCGTTTGTTTGTTTTGATCGAGAAGATTTGCTGCGCGTCATGGGAGGGGTCCCGGGGTATCGGGATGTAAGTAAGGACATGGTTGACACTGATGCTGATGCTGGTGCTTGTCTTGTGTCTGGCCATGTCATGGTCTAAGGAGTTATTCCTGGTGGCGAGAAAGACCTAAAGACGAGGGCCACTGGGCGGCTGTCTGGATAAAGGACGAGACACAGCTCTTGGGCTGGTATGAAGAATTCAGACTAAAATCGTACTGTATCCATTCAGTAGCCAGGCTGACGTTGTCTGTTGTACAACGTGTACAGCACAACTCACTTACTCGACGTACATAGTCTTGCACGAGGCGAGCGACGAGACCCTGCTGGGATGAAGCATGCTTATCAATAACAAGTGACGGCGACGATCATGACGCTGAATGGCCTGAAGAGACGGGAGCCAGCGAACGGGTGGGTTCTAGACACGGCCCCCATCCTTCTCCATCGAGTCCCCATCGTATCTTGCTTCGACTGGCTGCAACCTGCGATCTATTCTGGGCTGGGCTGGCGACTCCAGCGTCTATGTAAGTTGATGCTGCTGTACTGTACCACGACATCTGCGGCCTCATGATCGACCGGCAGAAGCGCTCGAGTCCCTCTATTGAGCATGAACCTCATGCCATCTTGTCTGAGTTCCATGCCATACCAGAGCCGACCTTTAGTCCAACGGGCGCCAGCCCAAGCAATGTGGAAACCCACGCCAACTGCCAGAGCCATGAGTTCTCCCCTGACTGGTATTGTAAGAAACGAGGAATCCCTGGGCTGAGGTCAATGGTGGCTTGCAATGGCTTGAGGAGCGTCTGAAGGGCGGGAATACCCCTGAGCACTGGCGCTGGGATGCGCCCCGTGGAGCTAGACTGAGCCAGGGCATTGGGTGTCCCGACTTACATGTCAGTCTCTTTGATAAGATTTTCGCCCAAAGTTTGGTGTTGTTGGGACTATCGACGGGAAGAATAGCCAGCCTTTCGTAACAAGTGAAAGGTACCTATCTTCTAGTGATGTTCTCCCTGCTGAAGACCGAGAAGAGATGCTGGTAAGTTTTGAAGTTGGAGGTTGGCTTCAATAATCATCCCAGACTCTTCCCCTCGCTCTATCCATGGACATCATGGACCTCCCTCACTTACAAGAGAAGAGCCCTAGCGTAACAGGCACAGGGACTAACTTCCCGTCATAGACAACGTGATTTTCCCTGACGATCGCTGATCATCGTTATTGAAGCTCGTTGTCCTACCTACGGATGACGAGGAGGAAGTGCAAAGACAGAAAATCCCTAAATATGACGAACGGAATGTGATTGTCTTGATAAACGTGCCATCATCGATGAGACATAGAGATCATAGCCATTCTCCTCTGTAGAGTGCTACGCAGAGGCTTGAGATGGATGGAACATGTACGGTCATACAGGCGGGTTGAGTTACGGGGATCAGCTCCCGGCGCTATCCTTGTAGAAGCCAGCCACCAACTACTAGGGCCTGGAGGGCGTGTTAGTGAGCGTCCAGTCCATCTCCATGTTATTCCACCCCTGCGTTTTGTTTAGAGAAACGCGTCTTTTCGCGTGGCGCTAGTCTATTCTAGGAAGCACTGTAAACAACTGCGTCACTTGTCGCGCACCTCTGCCCCAGCTTGTTATTCTCCAGCCTCGTTCATATGACGAAGAGTTTTTTTAATGACAAAATGCGAGTACGGATATGTACACGAACAGATTCGCCTCCCTTGTACAGGAACGCGCGTTGTTTTTCTGTTATGGAGTGTAATGATTGTTCTATTGATGACCCTTCCTCATTGATCGATATATTGATAATAATATTGATGTTGATGTTGATATTTAGTGAAGCCCAGTGAAGACGGGAGACCTGTATCAGCTGGAAGTCCCCCACTACAGCGAGCAGTCTATTTTTACGGGGCGTGCACCAAATCATTAGCCCTCAACGCCAACACGCGCCACCCATGTCCCACTGACTGATTGACTGTCCCTCTTCTGCACGCGCGCGTCCTATCTTTCACTAGAGTTCTGCCACACCCTCTGGGTCTTCAGGTTCCCATCAACTAACTCTGTCTGCACCAACTTTCCCAACACAGACACCAAGAAAAGCCCAGACGAGTGCATACCAGCCTGACTTGCCGCTACCACTCGTTGTCCTTTCGACCTGATTATCTGAGTCACCAGACCCCGTTGGAGTATCCACGTTGTGCCCTGACGAAGGGTTCTTTCCATGGTCTCAACGCGGGCAGCCACAAGAGGGGTCCTCACAAGTACCTAATAGATTACACGCTGCGAAATCAAACAAACCACAAAACAAAGTCAACAAACAGAAAAGAAAAGAAAAAGAACAAGAGGAGACGAGACGACACCAGACAACAACGAAAAAGCAATAATCTACTTTTTAGTCTTTTCCAATTGTTAGTTTGTGTCAGGATTAGTCCATCCATGCCCGTCCACGAGCGCCATGGTCCAACTGCCACACACTAACTAATACATACAGCCAGGACCTGTTAGTTCACTCCCGCACTCACTCTCTTCTCCCGTTCGTTCGTTCGTCTCTTCAACCCGCCCACCCCCAACCCCAAACCCATACATCTTCCACGAAACACGACACCTGCAGCACGACTAACCACTACCCCAAACAGTACAGTACAACTTTAGTACTTCCAACTTCCACCAACTCCTCGGGCCTCTTCTCTTCTCTACTCAACCTCACTTTTCTCGTCCAACTTCATCTTTACTCTCTCTCGACACGGACCCAACCCACCTCGCCCGCATCCATCTGGCTGTCTTATCGACGACATCACCACCTGGAACCTAAACTGCAGCCTGCACTCGCCGCTTCTGCCTACCTCACTCTAGCGTCTAATATACATCCAGCTGTCGAGTCATGATATGACCTTCGACATCCGAGTGAGACTGGCGTAGCTTTTTGCGATTTGTAGGGTATCGCGTCGAGCTGCTTCTCTCACATCTTCGACTTCGACTTCGACTTCGCCGTTGACGCATCACCATTTCGTCGTCCATATTAGGTTCACCAACGTGTTGGAATCTTTATTTCTCCCTACTGCATTGTTCACCAATTCTGTTATCTTGCACCGAGGCAACAACAATCGATAAGGCCTGGTTTATTTTACTGTTTACATCAGCCTTACTCCGTCACCCGCTTGCGCAATACCAGAGCGCGCCAGCCTCACAATGTCCTTCTCGAACAGCAGTGGTGGCACACTCGCCCTACCATCACCAACGCACGCCCATCACATCGACGTCACTTCGGCAGTTCGCACACTACGACGATCTATCTCACGATCCCCTTCGAAGTTCTTGACGCGCTCGAACTCACAAACCTCGTTGAGTCCCGTGAGCCCCCACCAAACCTCACCTCAATCACCGTGTCGGCGATTTGGCGCAACGCCGCAAAATCAACAACTTCTACCGTCCCACACGCGCTCAGCACCTCCTCACAACGGTGCCCCGCACTCTTCCGCCTTTACACCCTTCCGCCCCAGCGTCAGACTTTCGTTACGATCCGCTAAAACGTGCAAGACATCACCGTCGAGACCCTTGACACGAGCACGCGCATCTTCCAAGAGCCCTCTCAAGAGGGCGCTCAACATGGCTCCTGATAGCGGCAACTCTCTGCCTGCGCTGTCCTCACCCTCGCCTGTGGTTATTGACGCATCTGGACAAGAGAACAACGCGCTGGGAGCTACAAGTCCCATCGCTGTCAGTCCCGTTAAGCGACGCAGTCTCGAAATATCTGGTGGATCTTCGCCGACATCATTTCTCAAGTCTCTTGATTCGAGCAACGACAACCAGATGTTTCCAAACAATGGGTCATTAAAGCGCAGCGATGCGACCATGAATCTGGACCACCCGAGCCAGGGAAGCCCGGTGGCTAAGCGACGGAGCTTGCATGGAATATCGGCACTGAGCCAGAACGAGGACCAAAACATTTTTGGCGCCAACACGACATCCTCGCAGAGCTTCTATATTCATGAAGATTCTTCGACCGAGTATGAGATTGCGGGCAGTAGCGGATCACCGTTCCGCGACCCCCTCCCCTCTCCAACCCCTACGGCGTCAAATGTTCCTAAGAGGACATCATCCCTACGAAAGTCGACTCTTCAGCAACGATATGGGGAGCGAGGATCTTGGGGAAGACGGTCAGGCGAACGACAGCTTGCTCAGATGAGCTCCGAATATTCCCCTGGCAGAAGCCGACCGCGCCTTTCTATGGACCAATTTGTCCCTCCTCCCGCACCTCAAGAAAGTCCCTTTGTATCTACAACACCGGCATCAAAACCACCTACTTTCATTGGGGACAAGAGCCATCAACCCCACCCTCTATCAAAGACATTGACGACCTCATCCTCAGGGAATAGCCTAACCGAGGAGACCCCTATTTATGCTCCCGTGGCCCGTATGCCAGACCGACCTAGGCCTCACCTATTCTCACGATCTCTACCTCTCAATGCAACAAGACCAAGCCGTCCAAATGATATGTCCAAGGCTATGGCGACGCCCAGCAACAATGGGCAATTATGGGTGGGCGCCTTCAACTCTACGGGATTGATTTCCAAGGTAAACCGACATCCCGAAGAGGATGCCGACAAGAAGATGGCTCCTCCCGATACACCATGCAAGAAACACTCCAACCCGTTCGCTACTTTCCCTCCACCAGCCGGGAGTGCCATGAAGAAGAGGGGTAACAACCGAAATTCTTTTGGTGGCATCCCTTCAACCCCCTTTAGCAACGGCGGCGCCCAGGGCCCTAGCAGCTTCGGCAGCAGCTTCGGCAGGCCTGGTAAGGGCATGTCGATATTTCAACGTGGCAGTGCCTCTAGGAGTGCACGTCGCGGTAGTGTCCTCAGCCTGGATGGTGACGAGCACAAGCTCTTTAGCGACACCCTTGACTTTTCGACCCCAATGGAAGGCGACGCTCCACCAACGCCGACCAAGAACACCCTGACTCCTAGCCTTAGCAAGGTTAGCGAGTACTCATTCGAGAGTCCCCAGGATAACCTCAGCCCAACCGCCAACCGAACTTTGAACTCGACTACTCCGGTCGGCAGCGTCCCTCGAGAAGCAACTTGTAAGTCGGACCTCTCAAGACCAAACGGACCAGCTGGAACAGTCGACAACTCAAGTCGACCCATCGATGCTGGACGTTTGTATTCCCCATCATCGCATCTCCCTCTATCTTCGTTTGGCCACTCTAGGGCTCGACGAGGATTACACTCTCCTTCTCCGCTCAGCACAGTTTCTTTGCGTCATTCACTCAGCTCTCCTCATGAAACATTTACTAAATCGAAACTTTCTGAATCAGCGAGTCCTCTTGATGGACGACGAACACCCCAAACTCCTCGTGAGAGTTTGCTACCTCTAGACACTAGCCGACTGTCACTTCAGTTTGGTGATGACTTTGCCGACAACATGCCACCTCCTGTCACACCAACAGCGGGACGAGACCTGCGATCATCTACCAGCCTTCTTGTTACTCCTGTGAATGCTCGTACCAGCAACATTGATATCGACGCAAGTTTGTCCTCTCGATTTGACAAGGTGGAGCAGATTGGAAAGGGCGAGTTCTCTGTGGTCTATCGTGTTACTCAACATACAACATTTGGCAACATCAGCACAACTCCTTGTTCAGGAAGTCCTGCAAAGAGCAGGGTATATGCTGTGAAGAAGAGTAAGCATCCTTTCCAGGGACCAAAGGATCGGGATACCAAGCTCCGAGAGGCAGAGATTTTGAGGACTCTCAGCCACTCTGAATATGTCGTTCAGTACTTCGACAACTGGGAGCATAACAACCATCTATACATCCAAACGGAATATTGCGAGGAGGGCACCCTTGACAAGTTCTTGGGCCATGTGGGACGCGGTGGACGTTTGGATGACTTCCGTATCTTCAAGATTCTGCAGGATCTTTGCTTGGTAAGCTATACTTGTTATTCCATGTTTCTTTTTCATTACTGACTTTTTTCGATAGGGTCTTAAGGATATCCATGATTCAGGTTTCATGCACCTGGATCTCAAGCCTGCGAACATTCTCATCACCTTTGAAGGTGTTATCAAGATTGCCGACTTTGGTCTGGCCCAGTCTTGCTTATCTGCTGAAGGCGTGGATGTTGAGGGCGACCGAGAGTACATGGCCCCTGAGATGCTTAAGGGCAAATCGTGCCAATCTGCCGACGTCTTTTCTCTTGGCCTCATCATTCTTGAAACAGCAGCCAACGTTGTCCTACCCGACAATGGTCCTACCTGGATCGCTCTACGCTCTGGAGATCTTTCTGAAGTGCCTAGTCTCACCTGGAACCCCTCGGTTGAGGTCCAGCGAGATGCTACTGGTAACCCTACCGAGACAATACACAGTGACGATTTCGAGAGCGGCAAGACACACGACCCAAGCAACTTGTTTGGCTCGTATAAGCGATCGGAACTACAACAGGCTCCCGAATTTATGGTTAATCCCATGCATGACAGTTCACTCGATTCTATTGTGCGATGGATGACAGCACAGGAGCCTGATGAACGACCCCCTGTGCACCAGATCCTGCAACTAGAAGGTCTACAGTGGGTTGGCCAACACCGAGCCGCACCGGCAACTGTTTACGAAGGAAACTGGGGACCAGCTGAGATGTTTCCTATCTCGATTGCAGAGGGCGGTGACAGCGACACAGAGATGACCGACGTCTAAAGGAAATGAAGCGGTTGCATTTGACTCTGGATAGCACGGAGTTTGGAGGAGGAGCTTTTTGCGAAGTTTATATTGGGTGAATTCACCTGAACGATATTGGAATCTGGCTTGACCAGAAGAAATTATGTGCTTTGATCACATACGTCACTCGCTACTACGATACGACACGACACATACGAATACCACGAGGAATGGAATCCGTTTAGCGGGAGAGTTATTCACATGGCGTTTATTGAGTCGGTCATTCGACATTCGAATCGGAGCCTGTTGCTTCTAGGCACTCATTCTACGACAAGGGCCCGATTCGACTATTTTTTCATTTGTCAACTTTTCTATGTACGACACCACGGGGAGCGAGAGCGAGCACAAGTGAAGAGTGTGCTCCCTCCCATGAGCGTGGCTTGAATATTTTGCATCTCGACGACGAGACTGCGTGTACGAAATACCCCGGAAAGCATTAGACATGCTGTGGTTGCAGCGCACATTGGGTGGGAGTAATAATCAAAAGTTCCGGCACACCTCTGCAGGATTTAGCAGAGAGGGGAAACAGCACAGGACACAGCATATGGAAGAGCCAAAAGAGACGGTTGTCTTTTGAGAATTGATTGATTGTATCGAGTCATTGGAAGGGAAGGATTTGCTACATGAGAGGCTGGAATATTGTAAATTATAGTAATTGGCTCTCTGAGCAAGCATACAAGCATGGTGGAAGGATACCTACTTTAGAATTCCACAGTCGAAGCAAAGACATGCTGGCTGCTGGATGGACTGAAAGGGTCACTGGATGGAGGAGGATCTGATAGTTGCTGATGATTCTGACGACGAAATGGCATGAATATGATATGATCAATTCAAAACGAAACAATTGAATACTGCTGTGCCCGTGTAAGTGAGTGATGTGGATAATTGTATACGTGGTAGTATAGCAAACTATAATATGTATTGTGGTCCTCTCACATTCTATCTCCCTTATCTATTGTACCCCGTGTACGCATCTGCATCTGATCAACAGGACCGACGTCCTCCAATAGTTACCGAACAAGGCGGGGTTGACTAATAAGTCAGATCAATAATCAAGCCATCTTATATCTCCGCAACCCAACTCAACTCAACTCATCCATCTCTAGTCCCACATCTTCATTCCCACTTACATAGCACAATGACTATCCCCACGCTACTCCCTGGACAGGCAGAGTTGCCCAGTGTCGAGAGCACAAAGGCGTACTGGCACCGCCAGCCCTCGGAGAAGCTCCTTGGTCATCGCACCACAGCAGAGCTTCCTGCGACGGCCGACGTTGTGGTAGTGGGCAGTGGTATTACAGGGGCCTTTGCAGCAAGGGAGCTTGTTGGAAGGGGCTGCAAGAATGTGGTGCTTCTTGAAGCGAGAGAGGTGTGTTGGGGAGCCACAGGACGAGTGAGTTGAGGTTGATGCCACTCTTTTGTGAGATTACTAAATGTCATTAGAATGGTGGCCACTGCCAACCTTTTATTTACGCCGCCAGAGCGTCAGTGGCTCAATTTGAGCTGGATACCTTCAACCTTCTTAAGGATATTGTATCCGAGAACAAGATCCCTTGCGACTGGGAAACAGTTGGAGGAGTCCACCGTGTTCCTTCGCAGGAAGTCCTCGACATTGTAATTAAGCATCTGGATCGCCTAAGGAAAACACATCCCCATCTGGCGGATAAGATCGAGGTCGTCACAGACAAGGAGGAGCTGAAGAAGCTGCGAGTTCCAGGGGCAACCGCTGCCATATACCAGCCCAGTGCTGCTAAACTATGGCCATACACGCTCATTTGCTGGGTCCTCGAGAGACTGCTTGAAGAGAATGACTCTAGCGTGTTCAATCTTCAAACAAAAACGCCCGTGGACCACCTTCAACACACGGGTGATTCATGGACTTTGCACACACCTCGTGGCCAGATAACAACCAAGAAAGTTATCCTCGCGACTAATGCTTATACTTCACACCTTCTCCCCAAGTTATCTGGTCTCATCGTCCCTGTCCGTGGCCAAGTTGCCGCTCTCACCCCCTCGACCGGCAGCTCACCACTCGAACATAGCCACGTGTGGTGGACACCAGCTGGAGGAGACGATTACCTCGTCCAGCGACCTTCAGGTGAACTTATCACTGGCGGTGAGAGACTCGGCGCATCTGATGACCAAGTTGGGCTGTCACGCGACGATTCGATCGATCCTGTTGTAGCCCAGCGCTTGCGTGCTTCACTTCATGAAGCTGTCAAGCTAAAGGCACCAGATGAAGCGGAGGATGCTACTCTTGAAGCTACTTATGAGTGGACGGGCATCATGGGCTATTCAAAAGATGGATATCCCTGGGTTGGCCAACTACCCGCAGCTCTAGGCGGTGAACATAGTGGCCTGTGGGTTAGTGCTGGATACACGGGTCATGGAATGCCAGTAGCGGCGAGATGTGGAATCGCGGTTGCCCAGGAGATATTGGGAATCCTTGATGGTGTGAAGTTGCCTGTTCAGTATAGAATCGATGGAGGGCGAGCTGACAGGGCCCGAGACACGACGATCCCC
The DNA here is from genome assembly GCA_013623715.1 of Fusarium verrucosum. Classification (NCBI taxonomy): domain Eukaryota; kingdom Fungi; phylum Ascomycota; class Sordariomycetes; order Hypocreales; family Nectriaceae; genus Fusarium; species Fusarium verrucosum. The sequence goes on from JABFFJ010000087.1 coordinate 114,036, forward strand.
TCGACACTACTAGACGAGGTCAAGATGATGATTGGCGATGGAATTTGAGGTATACACTTCATTGCAGAGACTCCGTAAAGACCTATGCAGACGATTAACAGAATAAAGCTATGTCATAGGGGTACATAAAAGATGCTGTTGTATGTTTAGACAGGCCCCCTCGCCTAGGGGGATTCATGGAAAGCTGTTGATACATGGGAACTCTCCTCCAAATTGACCGTAGTAAATCATATTGGGTATGTCAAAGACGCAGCCTGAACTCCGAAATCTTGACACACACAAGATATTAACAATTTGTGAAATGATACAGTAGATTAGCTTGCGCGCCCGTCGCCGCCGCTGACCTACAGCTTGGCGCGCACCTCAAGGCCGTTGCTAACTTCGCGCTTTGCTTGCTCACGAAGCACCTTTCGAAGAATCTTTCCTGACTATGAGTAACAATGTAAGCTCGAACTCATAGTATCTCTTCTGATAAGGAGCGCCAAACTTACCGGAACTTTGGGGATAGCGTCAACAAACACTACGCCACCCCTGACTTGCTTGTATCTGACAACACGGCTCGCTAGCCAGTCCGCAATATCTTCTTTGGATGTGTCTTTGCCATTTGGTGTTTTGACGACATAGGCTCGTGGAAGCTCCTCACCATCAATAGTGACTCCCACAACAGCAACATCAGCAACGTCTTCTCGTTCAAGCAGGAGGGACTCAAGTTCAGCCGGAGCAACTTGCATGCCTTTGACCTTGATCAACTCCTTGACGCGATCCACAATGTGAAACAGAGTTCCCTTTGCGTACTCTTCCACATAAGCGACGTCCCCGGTGCGAAGCCATTGAGTACCATCTGGGTCAGTCACAAAAGCGTCCCGTGTTGCAGTTGAATTACGCCAGTAGCCACGCATAACCGTAGGACCGGTGATCCATAGTTCTCCTGGGGTATTGGCGGTCGTAATTTCCTCTCCAGTTTCGATATTGACCAACCTGGCTTTGGAATCCGGTGTTAGTTCACCAGCCGCAGAGCTGGGAGCTTTGTTAGGGTCCCACGACAACGCAGTACATGTCGCTTCCGTCATCCCCCAACCTTGCCGTACGACCGATTCACCCTCAGGTATCATGCCGGCTATTTCGCGTTGCGTATCCTTCGCTAATGGCGCAGCGCCAGATGCGATCATGTCGATGGTGCTCAGGTCGGCACGACGTGCAAGTGGATGTTTCGACATAAGAACAAGAATTGGAGGTACAGCCAGAAGTTTTGTGATTCGGAAATTCTGGATGTGACTGAGCATCTTGGAGAAGTCAAAAGAAGGCATGATATAGACAGGAACTCGCTCGCAAGGGAAACTGGTGATGAAGTAGCCTTGACTGAAAGCATGATACATGGGTAGGAAGCATAGGGCAGCAGCACGTCCACGTCGAGTTTCAAAGTCGGGATGGAGCTTGTGAAAAAATGTTACGCCGCAGCTATTGGCAACATGATTGTAATGTGAGATCTCGACGCCTTTGGGTATTCCAGTCTATGGTTGTTAGTTGTTGGTTGACTCGTCTCACTTATCAGGGATGAAGGTTTGGACTAGGCGCAATATAACTTACAGTTCCTGAGCTGTAATTGAGAGAGCAGACTGATTCCTTGGAATCTTTTGGCTCAGTCCATGCAAATCTCTCACCCTTCGATTTGGACGCAATGAGTTCAGTCCAGTGTCTGCTTCCTTTTTTGGTCTGCGTCTCAACAGCCGAGTCCAGCCATGTCGAATCCAACACAAAGACATGGGAAGTTTCCATACCAACCTTTGAGGCAGCAGCCAATGCCACTTCCATGACACCCTCATCAGCAATCATGAACAGTGCCTCGCTATCCTGAAGTTGGTGAGCCAGCTCTCGAGTGACATATCCAGGGTTCGCTCCGGTAAAGATGCCCCCAGCCATCCAAATGCCCATCACAATGGTCGGAAAGAAGATGCTGTTACTAGCAAAAAGGAGCACACGATCACCCGGTTTGAGGCCATTGCCAATAAGACCGACGGCGATACGCTTTGCAAATAATCGAGCTTGGTCGTAGGTGAAATAACGCTGCTGAGGGTTATCAGCATCGATGAAAGCCTTTTTATCTGGTAAAGGACCGAAAGGTGAGCCAAAGATCCATTGTTGAATCGAACAGTTGGGAACCGAGACCGAGAATCGCGATTCAATTGGCATTGCGATAGAGGGCGTAGTTGTCTATGTAGGTAGGAGAGAATGATTGAACCAAGAGTAAAAGGTCGGATGAGGTTTAAGCAAGGTTCGTTCCCTTTGCTATGCAGGAAAGTGGAAGAAGTCGTAGTTTCCTATAATCAATGGACGCAAGCCAAGCCAAGCCCAGCTGCTGAGCTGAAAACCTCAAGAAGGAGGTGCGCCATCTACTTAGTTACCTCCTTCCGTAGGTAGTTCATTTAAGATCTGGCGCTCTAGGTACTGAGTAAGTCTCTGCCAAGTGGCTCTGAAACTAATAAAGTTATTAGGCCCAACAGCTGAAAGATCCTAGTTCCAAGTTAAAACAAGGGTCCCTCCCTCATTTCTAGATGGAGGCTGTCAGTCAACTCACGATGCAGGATAACGCCAGATTCGATGATGGAACGACGGGGCCAGGCCAATAATTACACCCGTGGCTGAATTATTGATGCGGAGGACTCGATATTTTATACATGGACAATTTGTACATGCTGTAACTCTTCAGCCTTTCGATAGAGCTATGAGGGCGCTTGACTATAATTAGCTACATTGCTGGACTTCAGCCATCACAACGCCGGCTCCCTACTCTCTGGCCCCCGCATCGCGAAACCAACAACAATCAATATTATCTTGTCAGAATTATTGTTAGTCTGGTGCGCCCGATCTTGTGAGCTATCATACGCAGAGCGAGGTCCCATCGGCAGTCCCGTGTTATGAGCCTTGAGAACCACGACATGAGCGGTTGTGAAACCTGGGCACCCACTTCATTGTCCATGTCTCATCGCAGGAGGCAAGCCTCTAGCCGAATTATACAATTGTGCTTCCACAGAGACGGAGATCAAGCGGGATGTTCTGTTCCAATGCGCGGTTGCAGAGTTACCTTGACTCGTGTTTGTATTGTGGTTGATGGAGGTTCAACAATAAGACCCTTTAAGCTTATATTGACCTTGTGCGCTATCGTTTAGCTTTTGCACGTGGGGAAGCGAGTGTAAGGCAACACTTGGGGATTGTCATCGTGCATGATACTTCCTCTGCTGTCCTACATTGAGGCTCATGTGCGAAGACAAACTTAGTAGTTGCTGTTTGAGGAGTATTGAAACGGCTGGCGTGCTGGATCCCGGTTGTGCCAGAAGGGAACACTTCCAATTGGATAGGAGTTCAAGTGCAATGTTTGATGATACTCAGATACTACCTCCAAGGCGAATGATGATCATTGCCCAACAGCGTTCGTCTCGCAGCAATTGGACCATGAGCTATTGAGACTGCATCGCAAACCACAACAAGACCGCTAACCAGGCGTACCCAGAGGTAGAGATTACGCACAAGGACAGAGGAACATGCGGTGGCACCGACTTCGCGAAACTCGTTTTCGTAGCGTGTTATTGGTTAGTGTTGAAGGCGGCATGGTATGTGTTGGCAAGATATGTTCGGTTAGTAAGGAGGACGACAGAGCTTCTGTTACTCAAGAATATCGATCATCCTTGACGAGAAAAGATAATACTATGGCAATCTTGAAATGACTTTCCGATAAGCGGAAGGCATGCTGTTTGCTCATGTTGGTGGCTGATCTTGTATCCATGGTTTGGCTGGCTGAACTGGCCTTCTTCTGAGGATCTATTGTTGGTTTCGATATGGCAGAAAAAAGAATATATAAATATTTCTCATGCCATTGTACAGAATGGATTCTTGAAGGCCAATTGAGGAGTGTTAAATAGTAATGGTAAAGAATGTTATCGCAGCTTCAGGTGAGGGAAGTAAAAGAGATGGAGCTCACCTTCAAGACGATACGTACCTCCATCGGTCCACCCCGGGACGGTTAAACCTAGGGCCAAACGGACCAATCATGAACGTTGATTTTGCAAGCAGCTCCAACTCGAATTGCAATGCCTCGCTACGACGGCGACATTTTGACAAGATCCGGAACCGACGACTTCAGCCTCCCGCCCTCCCCTCGCGACGACACCCGCTCCGCTCGCTCGTAAAGCATCACCCGACAATTCACAATGGCGAGCAAGCTCACTCCCCTCCTCCGCTCCGCCATCCGGCCGGCGTGCCGGGCTGCCCGCCCCCAGTCCCGCGCCGCCTTCTCTCTCACAGCCAGCCGACGAAGCGACACTCTCATGGTGGTAAGTATGCCCCAATTGGCGCTGTCAATTGCATCGCTGGGCTGTACCGCCCGCGCAATTGAATCGCCAGCAATGAGAATGAGAAACAGACATGTC